>OU898280.1:123419786-123447786 GCA_918026665.1 Diabrotica balteata
TATTATGAGCCTCCGTTCTTTATACACTAGTGTTTTTAAACCTGTTAAAAACCTTTCAATTAAGGCTTGTCGACGACTTTTAATTTCAAAATCTTGCCACAACTTTGAGGCAGTATGACCTTGATTCAGCAAAGTTTCATCTAAATAGTACATGTTTCGCCCTTCACGACGATATTCTCGGATTTTTTGTAAGTAATGTCTGCGCCACAAGATAATTTCCTTTTTTTTTTCTATAAGAACATGATTCCAGTTTCTTTTCATATATTTGATATTTATTTGCCCTAATGTTCGTAATAAGACACGTCGTGATATTTTGTGTATTGAATCATCGGAATTTATTCCGATGATTCAATACCCGACATTTTTTTGGGTGAATCCTGATATTTTGTCGGGTATTCAATACTTGATAGTCGACATTTTAGTCCAATCACACACAGAGTAACTACATCGTTGACCAATAAACTATTATTCTTTCATGGATTTCACAATATCATCATCATCAGTGGTGCTACAGCTCTAGTTGAGCCTTGACCTTCCTCAGTCTATTTCGCCAGTCGTTTCTGTTCATCGCCAACCGTTGCCCAATTTGCCGCGCCGATCTTCCTTGCGTCCTCGTCCACACCGTCCCCTCCATCTCAGTCGTGGTCTGCCTCTACTCCTATTTCCCACTGGGACCGATAATAGAGTTCGTCTGGGTGGGTAATTTTCATTTGCTCTTGACACATGTCCAGCCCATCTAAGCCTACCTATTTTTATGAAGGATATTACATCTCTACCATTTACTATTTTTTTATACTTCTCGTACAATTCGAAATTATATCGCCTTCTCCAAATACCATTCTCACAGAATGCGCCCATTATTCTTCTTAGTATCTTCCTTTCGAAGACGAGCAGAAGATTTGCGTCTGTTTTTGGAGATGGTCCATGTTTCTGACCCATATGTCAGCACTGGTAGGATGAGTGTTCGATATATTATTAGTTTGGATTTTCTGGCTTAAATTTCTGTTTTTTAGCTGCTTGCTTAGTCCAAAATAACATTTGTTTGCTAGCAGTACCCTCCGTTTAACTTCTTATGTTAGAGATGTTTCTTATGTTAGAGAACCCAAATAATGTAAACTTATTTACTACCTCAAAATTATATTGGTCTATACTGAAGTTTTGTTCGGCGTTTCTAGCTCTATCTCTGTATTTGGAATAAATGCTAACATTTGGTTTTTTCCTCGTTTATTTTAAGGCCATATTTTGTGCGGCTGTCAAGAAGGCGGAAGTCATCTCTTTAAGTCCTCGTGTAGTACGTGCAATCAAATCCAGATCGTCAGCGTAAGCCATAATCTGCGTTGATTTATTAAAGATTGTTCCCCTATTGTGTAACTCGGCATCTCTTATAGTCTTTTCTAACGCATATATTAAAGAGAAGGCACGCCAGCGCGTCTCCCTGCCGTAACCCTGCATATGTTTCAAACGCTTGTGACATTTATGGGGAATGTTAAGTTCATTCATGGCTTCGTATAATTTACCTCTTAGGACGCTATCATACGCTGACTTAAAGTCCACAAAGAGATGGAACGTGTCAATATTAAATTTATTGGTTTTTTTCTAAGATTTGACGTAGCACAAAAATCTGGTCGATTGTTGACCTACCTGGCCTAAAACCATTTTGATACTCACCAAGGATTTCTTCCACGTACGTACTTAAACGGCTGTACAGGTATTGGAGAATATTTTGTACATTGTATTCAGAAGAGTTATACCCCTATAATTTTTACATTCCAGCAAATCTCCCTTTTTGTGTAGTGGACATATGATTCCAGTGCCACCATTCCTCTGGCATTTGTTCTTCTTCCCAGACTTTGACTATTATGGTTGTAATTTGGTGCATAATGCTGTTACCTCCATGTTTGATGAGCTCTGCGGGGATACAATCCACTCCTGGGGACTTGCTATTTTTGAGTCGTGTGATTGCGTCTTTCACTTCAAATGTTGAAGGAGGTTCTACGTGAGTGTTATTTCTTGGTCTTTGGGGTGACGCATCATTTTCCACTTCGGTACCAAGTAGTTCTTTGAAGTGCTCAACCCATCTGCTTTGTACTGCGTCAGCGGTACTGACTATATGTCCATTTTTGTCTCTACACATCGTCAGCCGTGGTTTAAATTCTTTTCTTGTCTTATTTAGGATATTATAGAACTTTCTAGTTTCATTTTCTAGGATTTCACAATATACGTGGTATAAAAAAATTTGGTTGTTTACTTTGACTGCTCTCGCCACCCATATTGCTCACAACACTAAAATACTTGTTCACTGCATCGATAATTCAATGAAATAATTATTCATCGATTTCAGAATTTTATCTTACACCGAAAGATGTAATAAAATTTTACGACTTCCTGTCTTCGCTGTCAAAAAAACTACTGCTTGAAAAATGTCAAATATTTACAATGTGTTTATGTGAGTCATGTCCTGTTTACTTCGATAGCAAACTAACTCATGTATGTGATGACTTTAATCGAGAATCGCGGTTTTAGGGAGGTTAAACTACTACCTACTAACCTAAAATTATTATTTATTGTAATTAACCCAAATGCCAATAATAATCATATTCCTACATTAACGTGATACATATAAATAGGTATTTCTCCAATAAAAGTAACTTTGTCGTAACTTCTTATGAAATTTTTCGTACGCCATTGAAAGACCTACGATAGCGGTGAAACGCTACTATTGCTTCTAAGAATATACTGCCCACAATTTTGATTTTCGATTATAGGAATGTTTGAAAACGAATCCATTCATTTCAAAGAGTGGTTAATCTTTGCTGCGAACACTGATCTGTAAAATATATATTATATAGTACAATTTATTTACAATTATTTTGAAACATTGAATAGAGAATATTTCATTATTTCGTATATGATATTGTATCATAAGGTCTGAATACGAAAATTGAGACTAAATAAAACTAAGGATGTAGATTATTAGGTGACCTTAAGACTTAATTGACTACTGTAATGCACTCCGTCCATTTATACAAGATTTTCGTATATTTTTACATTTAATGTATTCTTAATAAATTTTTTGTTAAAATATTGATTTTTATATATATACCCACTGTTTGAATTATACGTCATATAATATAACTAATCAAGATCATATAATAAAAAATATGAAAATATTAGAAACACGAATGATAGTTGACGACAAAATGGAAGATCTTCATGTGCCATGTTCTTTCTTTCTCCCTGAAATTGGCAATTATTTTGGCAAATTTTTCTCGGTCCTGTTCAAGTTTAAAAAGTTGTAAACCTACTATCACTCAACATAATGATTGGAAGCACATAATTTGCTCAAAAAGTTATATACAAAGGCACCTGGAAATTACCAGACGGAAGTACAATAAACATAAATGACATATCCTTGATATGTTATTGACTGCTGAGGAATTTTGCGACTCAATTGGTTTCTTTTCTTACCATCTATTTCTGTCAGGAATATGTTCACTTATTCTAACATTCAATGGTTTTGATAGTTCACCCAATTGGCTATATTGACTTCAACCGACCATACTAGCTGAAAAGAAAAGTTACCCTGTGTTCGGCTTGCTGAATCCATTGACTGCGATCCTGTGCCATATGGGTGCCTTCATGTAGGGATTTTCCCTCCAGAGTCTTCATTTGGACTGCCCATCGTGTTGGAGATCTTCCTCTCGGTCTGAGGCCTTCTACCTTTCCTTCTACTACCAATAGTTCCATTGTCCCCCCTCTTCTAGCTATGTGGCAGAAGTAAATTAGATATGCTCGGTTTACTTTTTTTAATAGCCATTCTTTTATAAGACCAGAATTGACAGGGTGGTTCTATATTATGTTCAGGACACGCGTAGAATTCTTTTATAGACCTACATTTCGAACGCATTGATCTTATTCCTATCGATTTTTTTGAGACTCCATGTTTTAGCTGTGTATGTAGCAATAGGAAAAATGAGGACATTGACCAACCTTATTGATGAAGTCTTACTTCATATGAAATCGTGAATTCTAGATAGTCCATATGTGTCGTTAGGTATTTACCATGTGTCTGCTTTAACCAGATACATTGCCACCAATTCTGATGTACCTCTTCCAAAAGCGGAGCATTCCATTCGACGTCGCGGACATCCCATACAGATTCCATCGTCAGTCGACGGTCTGAATCAATTGCTGATCCACTCCGCCAGACTACTACAACGCCTACTTTGAATCAAATGTTCTGAAGAATAACACCAAGCTTTTTCACGAGTGCCCTCTTCAAAACACCACTTTTTTGTACTTTTAAATCCTTTTTGCTTGTTTTTTTTTTATATCACACGCGGGTCAGTTTTGTAATCCAAAGGGGAAGCATATAGCAAGAAGAATATATATGTGAACGCGCCTTTAAATTAGTGACAGCTCGGCGGCTGATTTAAAAGACAATAACATTGTGGTCATGTCAAGGACTTTTTTTATTTTACCGCTTGTTCAGCTGGTGTTCTATATTTTCTTTTATTTTTAGTGCTCATTTTTTAATAATTAAAATATCAACAGATCTCACCAAAATATTTTTAAATAGAAGTAGACCGTTTCTTAGTTTATTTCCCATCAACCTTACAATATATCATGAATGTGTTGCTTGTGTGAGTCCATTTCAAATAGGTAAAGAAATAATAAATAAGACTTACTCACAATCAATTTAATTTAACTATCTGACGACCGGTTTCGCTTTCTACAATATGCAAAGCATCCTCAGGACTCGATACAAAGTTAAACAAATGCTGAAATTATAAAAACCCCATATTAGGGTGTTGTCCAATAACGATAAACAAAGTAGATGTTGTAAATTACAATAATTATGCCAATATTACATGTCTGTGGTTTTATTTAAATGAGTAAGTTGAATAAAAGGTATATAAATTTTTAAAAGTTTAAACAGACAGGTAAGGCCCACAAATTGTTATAAAATAGTCTCTTCGATTATAATAAATTAACAAATGAGCAAATAAATAAATAAAATAAACATTACTTACATGCGGTACTCTATTAATTGATGGATGGTAGAACATGGTTGAAACTACTATATATTGTTGAATGGAGAACTCAATTCTATTATTGCAGTTGTTTGACAGTAAACGGGAAGTTCTTGAGGAACAAATATATATATATATATATATATATATATATATATATATATATTATATATATATATATATATATATATATATATATATATATACAGGGTGGTGAATCGTCAAACGGGCCATAGGAAACTCAATGGGAAATTCTAAATTGTTGAATTCCTGCTTCCCAAATTATTTTACACCAAAAGTCATGGGAAACTATTTGTAGAGGACTCAAATATGTATCGAAAACAACTGTTAAAATTATTCTACGACTTAAACGTATTCCAAAATTTTGCTAAAATATAATACATTTTTCTGTGAAAAAATGTGTATTATGTGTTGCTTTTTGTCATATTATTGTTTCTGATATTTGACAATATTTAAATCAATTATATTACATTTATCTATGATTTAAATGGCCAAAATTTTGTGATTTATTGTTAAAAAAAATAAGTTGATTAAAAAATGTACTCAGTTGAGGAGAAAAAAAGCAATAATAAAAATGTTTTATTCATGTTTTATTATAACATTTGTTATAGTTTTATGTTTAGAAATTATCATATATTATTATTAGGAATAAAGATCACAGTAACAGTATATTGGAATTCATTACATTGTTGTATAACTTAACATGGAATTAAATTTTAGTGAATTAGAATATCTTACGTTAAATAAAGCTCCGGTAGTGGCAGAAAAAGGTTCGCACTATTGCCTGTATACAACATTATGCGATTTTTCGTCAACTGAGTACATTTCATTATATTGATCGATTTGTAAACAATATAATTTATTGTTCACAAAGTAATAATGTGTAAATTAGTACTTGTGTTTGTATATCGTGAGTAGTAGTATTTAGTAAAATTCATTGTTTATAATTTAATCATAAAATAAAAAAATTGACAATTCAAATTGTCAAACATCTGACATTAATATGATAAAACACAGACGTCCTAATATATATTCTTGCATTACGTGTGGCCTAACTTTTAGGGGTGGCCTGAAAAATGTACTATATTTTTGCAAAATTTTGAAGTACATTTGATTCGTAGAACGGTTTTAACATTTGCTTTTAATTCACATTTTAGTCCTCTACAAATAGTTTTTTATGACTTTTGATCTAAAATAATTAGGGAAGCAGCAATTCAACAATTTAAAATTTCCATTGAGTTTCCTATGGACCGTTTGACGATTCACCACCCGGTATATATATATATATATATATATATATATATATATATATATATATATATATATATTATATATATATATATATATATATATATATATATTTATATCAACTTTGTGTTTTCCCTAATTATACACAAATGTGATTGAGTAGTATACTTTTTCTTTAAAAGGATTTAAAAGAATTCGATTATCTTTTCCGTGTGCAAGCTTCGTTAAACTAAACCCAATTGAAAATTGTCCGCTTTCAATACGGTACATGGGGATCGTGCATTAAATCCAATTTGAATGACTTCCGCGTTAAGAACAAACCGCTTTTGTATTTATTGCGAACAATATTTGTGCTCTTCGAGTAAAAATCCATTACACCGACCACAAGACTTTACACATGGTATTTTGTTCCGTCTCATATCTTAAGATCAAAGTAATTTAAAGTAAGTCAGTCCGCTACGCATAGATGCACTTTAAAGCGGCTCTTTGCGAATATAGACTCCGCTTATCACCTGACAGGTAATTGAACAGAAACCAGTAACAACATGAGTTGAAATAGCTGTTGATTTTATTTTTATTGCCTAATGATGAATTCATTTTCATAAGTAGACATTTACTTACATCACTAAAAAGGCAATGAATTTTAAACGAATCGTGGAAGTCCTAACAAATCTTAAGACAGTTTTACATTATGCTATTTTCATGCTAGGCAAGAGCCATGCAAGACAGATCATGGATCTGCGCATGCCCACGGGCTATTTCCATGCAATTCCTGTGCTAGACGAAAAATTAAAACATGTTCTATTTTTC
Organism: Diabrotica balteata; assembly: GCA_918026665.1. Classification (NCBI taxonomy): domain Eukaryota; kingdom Metazoa; phylum Arthropoda; class Insecta; order Coleoptera; family Chrysomelidae; genus Diabrotica; species Diabrotica balteata. The sequence goes on from OU898280.1 coordinate 123,426,899, forward strand.
ATGCAATTTTCTTGCAATTTATCGTTAAAATTCATGTTGCCAACATAAGAATTTATAATAGATTAAAGAATAAAACATAACCTTATTAAATAATAAGGTATATTATAAATTAAGTTTATTTAAGTGGTGATAAATAGATATACTATGTCTAAAGTTAAAGTAAAAAACGACTGGGTGAGTCGTTGACTATGGATGATTATTGCTACAACCGCAATATTCAACAATAACAATGTTTCCTTTTCTTTGCGGTTGACATCCTTCACCCTTTTAATAACCATAAATAGTGTAATATTTATTTATTATATTATTTATTTTAGTACTTAATTATATTTATTTTAAAATAAAATAACCTCAAATTGATACATATTTTCTCTGTTGGCAACAATGAAAGTGGGATCTAAAATTGCACAGAAATATCTCTGATGTAAAAAGGTCAAGCTAGGCAAGAGATGTGCCATGCAAGACGGACTTGCATAGCATGAGACTTGCATAGCCTAGATGTAAAGCTGCCTTTATAGAGCCTGCACCTACAGTGCGTTGCCGAATTATTTTAAGGCCAGACGTCTGTCTTTGGGGCATGCAAAAGCTCACCAGTGTTATCTAAATAAAAACAGGTAAAAAGAAATAAAATAAGACTTACAATCTATTTAATTGTACCACCAACAACCGGTTTCGCATATTACAATTTGCTATGCATTTTCAGGTCTTACGGTAGCTGGTAAAATAAATGTTGAAAATGTTTTGTACCTGTAGAGATTATGTACTTATATTATTTGTTGATTAAAATGACTACCGTAAAATGAGGCTACTATGTGACACTTTTTTAGGTTTTGTGATGATATAGTACATACACTTGAAAGCAGTAATACTACCTGAAAGCTTAATCTTTCCTCGATCTCCAGTGAAAACTGTAATGCGCTATATGTTATAGAAATCAAGAAAATGTTAAAAAAAGTTGTCACACAGTCGCTCCATCGGTAGGGGTTCCTTTGTGACACGTAAATTTTTTTGTGATATTTAGGTATACTTCATCTAATTTAGATAACGACTTACGTCATTATCTACGTCAGAGATCGAAGTTGACATAGCTGCCAAAGTATAAAAAAATCCTGACTCCATTTTAAATCAAATAGGTCACATAATTATTGCAAAAGTATTACCATCTCTTTACAACGACTATTTAAATTCTAACGTGACATTTTTGAAATAAAACACACTAATTTTGTTCTAAAAAGAACAGATTTTATTAAATAGGTAAAAATATAAATGTTCTTGATAAAAACTCTTTATAATGGATTTATACAAATTAAATGAAACATAAGTTAACATTAATAGAAATTTTTAAATATAATTTTTACGCGTATACAATAAAATATGCCTAGTGGCTGTAATGCCAGTGTACTCGGTAAAGTGATTCTAAAAAGAACACACCTAAACCCTAAATATTTCGTGTTGGTATCATATGACGTCACAGGCTATGACGCCGATGACGTGCATCGTTATATAAATTAGATGAAGTGTATATGGAATTCTAACTGTAGCACAACCACAGTTGGTAAGAAACACCCGTACATGGTTTAAAAAGAAAAATTATAATAGCAAATTAATAAAAAAAATTATGTATTGGTACGAAATAAAGCAAATATTAAAAACATTTTATTTTACATAAAATTAAACAAAAAACATTTAAGAATATGTACGTCATTTAGATAACAAAAAAGCTGAAAAATACGGGTAACTAAATAAAAAGATATTATAAAACTTTATAAAATCCCTAGAGTTATTCAAGTATAGCTATCATTTAATTCTGGAATGTCAAATAAAGCTCGCTTTCCACGTTGCTTTGGAGCCTTTATGGTTATAATCATTTCGTCATTTCTATAAAATATTTCATCCTTCTTTTCAGGCCACTTACATTGTTTTCCAACAGGTTCTATTACATTAACCATTGCTCCTGTTTTAGAGACATTGGTAATTTGGCGAGGAAAATATTTTTCTTCGAACTGAACGACTACGTACTTCCCACTGACTTGTCTACTTCTTCGGTATTAAAACATCTTCTGAACAATGTTTGTTTTCAATGCCAGAAAATGTTCATCACATGAACTATCATCACTTTCCATATATTCAGGTTCGTGTTCATCTTCGCTAGCAGTACCTAAATCATATGAATTATTTCTCTGGCGTTTTTTTTTTTGTTAGATTTTTTGGTATAGAAGAAAGTCTGCTACCGTGACCACTTGTCTTCCATGTATTCAAGATCTTCCGCCATTTCTCCTTCATAGGGCGGAAAAAGGCCACGCCCAGTGGCTGGAGCAAATGTGTGGTGTTAGGTGGTAGTGCTATAAACCGAATGTCATTAACTTCACATTCTTGAATGACTTGCTGATTTAGATATGAACTAAGATTGTCACCTAGGATTACCTTTCGTCCTTCTTCTCGTTTTAATATTGGAAGTAGTAGTCGTAGAAACTAATGCTCAAAAACCTGGTAATCAAACCATCCTGAAGCTGTCCTATTATATCGTGCGTTTAGAGGTCCATTTTCAGTCCAAGTGTTCCACAGTTTTTGCGAATTATAATTAATATACAATGGAGCTAATTGAGCCTTGGCATTTCCACATAGCATTAAAGAAGTACCTGCTTTAGACGCGTTTTCCGATACGTTCAAGATACTTGGTTCCTCTTTAGTTATTATTTTGGTTTGTCCTGGGTCATCGACAAAATTGGTTTCATCATAATTCCAAAGGTTACATGCGGGAATGTCTTGTAACTCCAACTCTAAATTATCAAAAAATGTATTTATCATTTCTTCATCAGTCTGAGCTTTAGCATGTGAAATATTTTGAGCTATTCTCTGAGAAAGTTGCGGATGTCATTTTAAAAATGATTTTAGCTATTCCACTTCTGGCATATTGTCTTTAAAGGTTTTAACATTTTCGCTTTGACGGTCTAAAAACGATTTTACAATAAACCGAAGGTCAAAAGTGGTTACTGAAAACCGAAAGCTGATACCGTAATTAAATGGATTACAAACACATTTTCCTCCTCTTCACTAAACACTTTTTGTTGTCCATGTTTTTTGGTGTGCCTGTTTTTAGTTTTGAGCCATAAAGTATTTCACTGAATGCCGTATTTTTCTTCATCACCACGAAGCGAAAGTCGTTTATTCCTGAATTTCATCAAGAGCTTCTGCTAACTTCTCTTTGGTATAATTGACATAGTTGCGACTCCCAATCTTTTTTTATATATTCCATTTATATATTTTATAAATGTTATCCAAAAATAAATTAATATTAGTATTTTAATCAACACACCAGGGGTTACTTTGTGACATTCCATGTGTCACAAAATAGACCCTGCGTTTGTACTTTTTTTTAAATATTTTCATGAAAACAACGTTAAAACAAACTAATAAAAGACAACATTTTAAAATCTAAACTTACTTTGGTAGAAATATCTTTTAATAATTCTTCTGGGTAAGACAAAGTTTGCACGCCAAACCAAAATCAACTGTTTTCACGAGCATGACGAGCGAAGATGCACTGAGAAATTTGGTTGTCCCCTATAGATAGTCTACTACTGAAATAAAACATTTTAATTATTCCAGTATTTCTAGTGACTGGGCCAAGTTAAAACGTTTAACTTTAGAGGCCACTGTCACAAAGTAGCCTCACTTTACGGTACAAAATTTTGGACAAGAATTGAAATAAATTGGTATAGACGTTTTCATCTTTCTTGGCGTGTGCGTGTAAAAACACTTGCAATAAGTTGTTTCATCTGTCTTTCCTTGTCTAAGCTCGATTCGTTTACCTCCTCCAGTGGCAGCTATCTGTATTCGTAAAGAGGCCGAACTTATCACCGACACCGTATCGGCCAAACGCAGCGGTGTTATTGCTACAATACTGGAAGACGTGAGTGGTCTCTTCATTCCCTTCTCATCGCACTTTACCATGACGAACGTGACTCGCACAATTGAATTACGCATCTGTGTATCAGAGAAAGACGAATATTAAAAATTCCATAGTAGCTTATTTCAGGCACACGCCAAGAACGATGAAACCGAGTTTATATTTAAAAATTTTAGGTAAAACCCAAAATTTGTGCTATCAATCATTTTCAAAATTACTTTGGAGAATCACTTGAATCCGGTTCCCCTTTTTAAGCACTTAAAAATGATAGATATTCTATATTGCAGTTACTACATATTTCTATGTTATTGTTGTGACATATTTAATTAAATCGAATGACAAATCATCTAGACCTTTATTATTTTTCATTGTTCATTGAAATATGAGAAATTGATTTACGTTACTTTATAACGAAATTCATACTCCACCCTGTATAATGACACACATGGCCAACTGTAAAATATATCGCCGAATCGAGTGATCCTCTTCAAAAGATAATAACATAATAGTATAACGCGATGGGTAAGTAGAAGCAGGTTGTGTTGTGTTTGCATGGCCTTAGCGATAATAGCCCCCGCGCACAGGTGACGCTTTGATCGCAGGTGCCTTGCATCTGCCCCGCCGTGGCCGCACTCGATTCCACGATGCACCATCTGCTATGATATTTGGAAAAGAAGACACTGATTGCCGCCGCTGCCGCTTTATAATCATCGAAGATACCTTGACGTATGTATTTGCATCAGGTGACGACACTTTTTGTACCTACTCAAATATGTTCACTGTTGGAAAGAAATCCGATAGGTAATAGAATATTTGTCATTGGAAAATGTTTCTACGTATTTTTTTGAAGAATATGACTAAATATACCATACGGAATTACAATTCTAGATGTTTACTGCCCAACCAATGATATAACAGCTATAATATAAAATATTTTTCTTACACATTTATATTATCAAGGAACGTCTCATTTTTATTTATTATTAGAACTTACTAGTGTCCCTGGTCTTTTACTCTATGTTATATCGTCTTAATTCCCGCGAACTAAACTAACTACGGTATGGTAATATTGACAGAAGAGTCTCGGTCAAAGGCCGTTTCCGTAAATCTTTAGGGCTCGAGCACACATGTCACGGCGGCAGCGATCCAGCGATCGTCGCGGCGGTCTGCGATGTGGAGACCTCACATAGGACGCGATATCTTTGTGATTGATACAGTTTACTGGTTCCTTTGTAGAGAACCACTAGAGAACTTTGTGTAGAACAAATCGTGCTAGTTTGATGGTTCTTTTATTAATTTGTTGCAATATACTGTATATGCTCTATATAATGGTGTCACTCTAATATTTTATACTTTTATAAATAAATTATTTGTAAACTACCTCATTCCATGCTTCTACCTTATTTACCACATTTTTATAATATTCGTTGGAAGTGTCAAACAAATACACATATTATCAGGTGGAGTTGCAATTTGTGTAAAAGAACAAATAATATCCAAAGAAATTCTTTATTTTGTGCGGTGGTTCTTAAGTAAACACGTGTTTTCCATCAACGTAAGCGATCGCGTTTGCAAAATTCTATTTATCATAAAAACCTTTTTCTGATTCAATCCACGTATTGTCAGAAGGTTTTGGCATCACTATGGGCTGTATGACTTGACTGTACGTTCGCCAATCCTGAAGGAAAATGTCAGTGATCGAAAAAAAGTGCATAGTGGCGAAGTACCTGAAATAAATGAAATTTTTTTTTATCGTTACAGACAATATATACAAGGAGTGATGGACCAGAGTCAGAGACATGCATACGAAGGCTTTGAATTTGCGTAAGACTAAAAGCGGCTAAGCAGCATCGAAACTAAAACCACCCAAATTTTCTTAAGAACTTTCTTTCCTAGTGTCATATCTAAACTATGAGGAAGAACGATGGTCAAGCCTATCGCCTAGAAGTGTCAACGATAACGACGAAACACAGCTTGGAGCACTGTCTGATTCAAGTTATATAGCTAGATAATACAAGCGATGTTCCAAGTCCACAATCCATAGAATCCGCCGCATCATCACGAACTGTCGGTAGAAAATCGAGCAACGCAGCTTCATAAGGTCTAACTGCAGCCAGCGCTCTACAACAATACTTAACAAGAACGGCGCAAAACAGAAACCAGAGTGATCCGGTACTTAAATTTTTCATCAAGTTGACCAAAACAGTAAAGACTTTTTCTTTACAAGACCAAATTCAAATTAACTCTGAATTGTTTCAAATGATTCACAGCGTGGAGATGAGATTGCTACAACTTCAATCAATCCTGATTCTAATCCTATGACTTGGTTTAAGTCCAAGAGAGAGAAAGAGTTTCAAATGAAATGCTTTCGGCATCTACTCGTTTAAATGCAACGGTGTTGACAACAGAACATAATCACAACCATTAATGAAATAATGTCTCGACACCTTTTGGGAGTAAAACTCTATATATGATGCCTCCACTGTCTACAATCCTCAACCTTAATTCTATATATGATGCTTCCACTGTCTACAATTCCTCAACCATCCACACCAGCCATGCACGAAACTGTACACAATCTGTATCCGGTAACTTGGAGAATGTTTTCTCGTTCATTTACACCTAACAAAATGCCATCTTCATCCATGAATGAAACGATGTCTTCATGTGTCAATGTTGTGCTCTCACGAAAATGGTATAACAATACGGAACGTTTAGATGCAGTCGATCCAAATACGCAAATTCTCGGTCAATATTTACGTTTTAAATAAGAACCAAGTATGCATTTAATACTAGCATATGAGAAATGAGGCAATACTCACAATCTTAAGTAGTTTTTATTTAATAAAGTTGGTGAATTTTGGGCTACCGGTTTCAAGGCTTACAATATTTGCCACATCATCAGGCCCCAGTACGTATTTTATTATGTATGTATTAAAAACTAAAAGACATCAGATACAGGAAAGCTCTATAAACTAAGGTACTTCTGAGAATCACCTTAGCCCTTAAGGAATACATTCACTCGTACTTCTGAATTTCAAGATAATGTTCAAATCAAACTGAATATTAAGATATTATTATTATTGTTTTATTTATACTGTATATTTTGTCATCATCATTTATGCATCTAATGTTTAATTTTAATACATACCTTAAACACACAGCAAGGCTGTCTTTTGATCCTATAGCCTCTTTGTATGTAGTATTCTGTCTCAGTAAATATGATTTCAGTTCGGGATGTCAACAAGAAAAGTGAATTGAGCTTGAGACATACCAAAATATTTTAAGAACTTGATGTCATCGCTTAACACTGCAAATAGTGTGTGATATTCTCTATGTTCCGATCTCTTATTGAATATGTTATTTAATGTGTATCCAGAAATTATGCTTCCTTTTTCTAGATTTTTTTTCTTTTTTTCCTCTTCTGCTAACAAACAAGCAATATTACTTGTCCTTCATCGCTTTCCTCCATTTTCACAAATACTTTTCGCAAGTACAATCCGCAGGCATCAGCAATCCGATTGCTGATACTCGTGTGGGCAAATCCGATCGCTGCCGATACAGTGGACGCACTGGAAAAATTGATCCGTTTGATGTGATCTGTCCGATGCGGGCCTGCGGACGCTTATCTTAAAGGCAGGTTTACACGTGTCCAGTAACGGGTGCTAGTCGCACTGGTACGACAGCGCTGACATAGTATGCATCATGTAAACACTTTTTGCGACAGTTCAGCGCTGTATGCCAGCGCTGTCTCGAATAGAGACAGAGAGCTGGTCTATTGTTTTGTGTCAGTGGCCGTCATCCGCGTCCTCTCGAACCCTGCGCCAGCTGTTGTAGACACGTGTAAATACATCGTTCCAGTCGCTCGCGTACCTGTGAACAGTACAACAAACGACATAATTCACCAAGTAGTAACTGGCGCTAGATACTGGATACGTGTAAAGGTCGATTCGACACATCAGTCACGTCTCGTCACAGTGATTGCGCCGAACCGAACAATCCGTCATACAAAATATTCTTGAATACAAATATGTTGCCGGCATTCACACTCATCAGTTGACAAACAGTTACCCAGCTGTCAGATAGTTGATAGTTCTGTGACCAAACAGGACCGGTTCGGCGCCGAGACTATGACTGGACTGATGTGTCTGAATCGACCTTTAATGTGCTTGTCCAGCGCTGTCCTAGTCAAGCACCGGCATACCAGCGAAACGTGCCAGTTACAGGACACGTTTAAATCTGGCTTTATACTCTGCTCTGATTTCCACTTTTCACTTAACTAGCTCAAAGGGATTTTTCCTTTCCTAAGTGTTATGCTCAGGTGAAAATTGTTATGTTGAAGTCGTTGGTTGTTGGAGCAACGACGTGTACATGTATTTTTTAAAATATGAAGATACATTTAGGGTGATAAATGCCTTAAACATTAATAAAATAATTTCCCGTTTATACGGTATTAATTCAATAACAAAATTAAAATTTATAATAGAGTAAATAAATAGCTTACGAACAATATTTAAGCCTTAGTGTTACGTCTGTTTTGCTCACGTGTTAACATAAAAAAGATGTGTGATAACTTAAACTTTCAAGTAATGAATATTGTAAATGTAATTAACATTTCTGCAATACTTTTCGCTTTTTTGAACATGTACAAACAAAATTTAATTTTAATAAAAATATTAAATTATTAGTTCCAGCTGCTTGTCATAAAAAAGGAAAGTTAAACCAAAATCGTCGATATATCGTACCGCGCTATCTAAAATAGGAAGTAACTTTCAGGTGATTTTTATTGATACTGTTTATTATAGAAATTAAGTTGATAGACTAAGAGCTAGCGACATCTGAACTGAATGGTACAATTCTAAATCTAGTGAGTGATGTAAAGTAATGCTACTAGGCTTACTTGTAATGAGCAGATATAACGAATAATAAAGAGAGTGGTACCTATTTTAATGGTAGCCAGACGCTCATGATAATAGGCGCGCGAGCCGCGTAGCGGCGAGCGCAGTAATTTTACAAGCATGTAATAAGCTTACAACTCAAGTTGTGTACTATACTTTTTCTAAGATTATTTTCGTTTATAAAAATAAATATTAAATTTCCACTATATTTACACTTTGTTTACACTGACAGATTAATAATTTTTAATCTGTCAAAATAACGTCTGTTAATTCGTTTCCATGGTAACTCGACCAACTGAACTGAACTGAACTTACGAGGCTTATGTGATATTACATATTTTTATAGAAGTGAAGCGTAATTTTTTAGAATATAAAAAATTTTCAATTAAGAAAATCTAAAATAATAATACTTCCCTAAACTGGGATTTAACTTCATTCTGTTTTACCAATGAACCTTAACGACATAAAGATTCAAAAGCCCTACTTTAAATTGTCAGCGCATGCGTTCTGATAAAACAGAACCTCACATTTAAACTTTCAAACAATCAAAAATTTAGTTATTGCCGACAATTCAAAGAATACTTCCTTTTAAAATGTAGTTATATTGGTTTTTCGATAACCTTGGGTATACCTTTGAGTTTTAAGTTCAAAGCTACCATACATTTCCAATGGTAAAAAAACTTTTTTTCACACAGTAACAAAAAACCACTATGTTGTTACTAGCTAAGTTTTTTAACATTATAACACTACAATTCTAAGTTACGGTAAATCACTAGTGTTTTTTAATAGATAATATATGGTAGCTAATTATAATTTTTTCTCTTTCAGTCCTGAAGAAGCCAAAATAATTCTCTTGGCGAAAACTTTCGGCGAAACAATTGATACTCATTAGAGTCTTTCTTGCAGATTTCCCAATATTTAATATATATATATATATATATATATATATATATATATATATACTTAACTTCTGAATTCATTTTTAACATGAAAATAAACATTTTTGAAAGCTTGAAACTCAGTTAAAAGAGTATACTTATTTCACCGCTGCGTATCCCAATAATCCTCAAAGCTCCGTTTTCTAACGTAGCGAAGACTTCCTTTTTCCATATACATATACATATATATATATATATATATATATATATTTATATATATATATATATATATATGTTGATTTGTTGGTCATAGATCTTTGTCCACGGGTATTATTGAATGTATATTACTGTTCGTGTCAAAAATGTGTTGTTTATTCTAAGTTCGTTCGTGCATAGTTTATTATCAGTTCTTTATTTTCATTTTTAACATTCTCGTTATCTCGTTATGTTTTTACTTAATAACGGTATAACTTGATTGTTTATTCGAGCGTTAAAATACTCCAATATCTTCCCTTTGACTTGATCCAATACTTGTTGTAATTCGTCATAAATCGTTACCCTTCTCGTTTGAGGCTTGTTATTTTCTGGGCCATATACTCTCAGATGCTCAGGTCTTCTTTCTCCATAATTATCTTTGGTGTTACAATCCTTTCCGGTATGTATTAACACTATTTAATGTGATTTTCGTACCTTTGGTATATTAGTAAGGCTACACCTCTTTTGAATCTATTTTCTCTTGCTACTCTACTATAGATCTTCCTTTTTTTTGTTTCCTGTAGAGCGCAAATGTCTACTTGTTTCTCATTAAGCACTTCGAATTTTTTAACTTCGGATTTTTCCTTCGTGAGGAACCGTTTAAATTCATATAATATCATTGTTCGAATAGGACTAGCGGTAAAGTAATGATATATCACTTTATGTATAATGTGTAAACTAAAAAAATTATGTTACAATCTACAGTCTTTAAAATTGTTACACTACTTTTATTTTTGTTCCAATATAAACATTACTATTAGCAAGGCCTACTATTAAAATATTCCAAAAAAACCCTTTTGCCCAATATCTTAGCTGGCTCTTAGTCTATAACGGAAGAAAGTAATAACCGAGGGCCTTCTGCAAATTTCGTACACCAGTTGTTTCTTGCCAGTATTATACTATCATAATTTAAGTCGGGTGTAAGAAGAAGAATACTACACCTGTGCTAAGAACGGCATATGGTCTGTTATTTTTGGATTGTTTCCTTTTTTCGGAAGTTTATTTTTTAGTGGCATCTACCCTCGGCGTGGGGCGTCGGAAGAAGCAACAAATGTCATCCGATGAAAGGAAGTTTAAGTTTGTAACCGTTGAATAACAGGCGAGTTTCGCGCTAAAGTTAACTAACTGTTAGGTGTATACTAGTTTAAACGCAACGGAAAATAAAGAACTGAAAAAACGTTAAAATGTTAAAATGAAAAAACGTTAGTTGAGAGCAGAAATAATTCTAATAACAGGAATATATAAAGATGAAACAATTATTATTGAAATCGCAACCATAGAACTACTACTTCTTAATAGAGCAGGGCGGATCTAGGAAATTTGGACGTGAGAGGTAGTACAGTTACTGAAGGTTTTCACTCTGATTTCGTTGAACCTCAATCGATTTTGATGAAAATTGGTAAGTAGTTAGAGGATACCTTAAGAATCAAAAGTGACATGATGTCAACTTGCGCTTATACCCTGGGGGAGGATGCCACCCCTTTTCGGTGGTGGAAATTATTTGATCAAAAATAACCCCAGTAATCGATAGAGGGACCAAATCTAAACAAAATTTATTTTAAAAGTTTATTAAAATAAATCAATACTTTGAGTTATTGAAGATCAAAGATTTTGATTTTTCGTGAAAAAATGCATGTTTTTAAGCGGTTTTTCATAAATAACTCAAAAACTATAAGTTTTTATAAAAAAATTGAATAAATTCCTTGCTTGAAAAATCTTTTAATATTAATTCAAAGTGAGTTATAGGTAATTAAATGTATTTTTTTTTTCGGCGAGTACTCAAGTCTGAGTATTCAAGCTTAAATAAAGGCAGTAGCGCACCTAGAATTCTCCTCTGGGGTGGGGGTAGGGTTTGGTTGGGCACCGAAATTTTTTTATGCTACCTCCACCATTTTAAGTCCTTAAAATTTGTAAATAACAGTTACGAAATAGGGTCCTGGGGAGTGTTGACCCCCAAAACCCCCCTGGGTGCGCCACTGAATAAAGGGATAACAATGCATTTTATAAAAATCTTTATTAAATAATTTTCAAAGTACTCAAAAATACCTATAAAATGAGCTCTAGAAGAAGATAATAGCATTAAAATTAAGCAAGTTATGATGAAAATAAGAGGTCCCTTCGAATTTTTTTGAAAAAGTGAAAAATAAAACATACGCCATTTCCACAAAAATTTAAATTTATAGTAATCCCTATAAGACTTATTTTACTTTAGCGTAATTAATGACCTTCAAACATTTTGACCGGTTTAGAATGCATATTTAAAAAAAAATTGATTTAAAAAAATCAGAATTTTTCAAATTTTCATAAATTTCATTTTCTTTTGAGAATAACTCCATATATACTCAATATATTTAAAAAATGATACCGAACAAAATTTGAGGTTTTTTTTTAACAAAAATTTTTCTTTTTTTTATATTCTTGTAGGATAAAAAATAATTGAGATAAAAACGTTTAAAACCTAACCTAACCTAACTTTAACCTTTTATTTTTTTAAAAATACGGAACTCAAAAGATTAAATTTAATACGACTTTATAGCTCTTGAAATTATCTTTCAAATGGTTTTTGAATAAACCTGATATTATAAAAATTAACGGAGTTATTGTAACAAAATTAATAACATTTTTTTAGAAAAATTTTTAGAGTAGTTTTTGTATGTATATAAATAGGTTATACGAAGTAGACGTGGCGATAGGTATATGCTCATGAAATATACATGTGTGGATGTGTGTATATATATTTTGAAGATTATTATCCTTTATTAGGGCTACCACTAAAAATAGTGCACTAAAGTTTTAGTTTTATAAAAGAGTTTATTTATAAACTCCTATATGGCTTGGAAACAAAGACATTGGTCCAGTTGACTGGGGATGGTGCAAAATTGAAGAGTCTTTGTTTCCAACTAAAAATTCCAAGTAGGGTTATTTTGCAATGTAGTCTGCGGATCGTGCAGTGGGGATTGCCAAAATAGCCCTCCAATTAATGAAAATAGAGAAATTGGTGAAGACAGTTCTGATGAAGAGCGAAAAATTAACAATTAAAGTACTATTAATATTTGATTAATTTATAAAACATTACTTAAATAAAAAATGAATGAACTATTTATATATTTTAATATTTATTTTAATACGTTTTTCCTCTCAACTAATAAATTAAATTTTTAAAAGTCACATAAGCACTGAAAAAATTGTTCAGGCAATGTGGAAAGAATAATATTAATAAAGTTTGGAATATATTAATAAAGTTTATCATAACCAATAAAAAAGTTTCTAAATGATTAAAGCTAACAAAAAAACATTTTCCATTATTTTTAAGACAAGGGGTAGTTTTTAAAGGTGCAAAATTACGCAATAAATAAATAAATACTTTAATACCATAAATGAGATTTCAATTCAGTATTTGTATTATTCAAATAATTAAAGTTTCTTGAAATTAATTTTTTCAATAATTCTGTCTTAAGGGAGTGGTTTTTAAGGTTGAATTTACAGTCAGTAAAAAGTATATCATAAATATTAAAGAAACTATTTGGGTAATATTAATATGCGATTTGATATTTCAGGAATATAAAAAATGATTTTTTCATGAGTTTCGATTTAAGGGATAGTTGCTTCAAGGGTTGAAAAATTAATTAAAATCGTAAATCATGCTTATAAATGTTGCAAAATATTTATTTTCTTTAATTAATCGAGATGACTTATACCAGAATGCTTAAATCTGCATTTTTACCATTTAAAAAAAGGGTGGATTTCACCCCTAAAATGCAAAAATCGCAAGTTTTTGCATTTTAGGGCATATGTCACTTTTGAAGTTAAGTGTAAAATATACTCAATCCCAAATTTTCATGCAAATTGATGGAGGTTCACCGAAATCGGAGGTAATAGTTGATTTTTATTTTCATTCACTGTACTAAGGTATCATTCTGATTTTTGCAGAAAAAGTTCTCCTCTTTCTCAAATAGGTTGAGAATATTAATAATTTAAATTTAAAAGATCTAAAATGACTTAAAACATCTTTTTTTTCCACTTTCCTTGCTTATAATTTTAAAACAATTTATTTTGAAGCAAAATCGTAATGAAATAAAATAGCGATAATTAAATTTTGTGTATGATAATACTGGTTAAAATATTGTAATTTATTATCTTTATTGTAGTCTTAAAATTATCTGAGGAATCTCCGTTTTTCGTTTGTCAGGAGAGTTTCTGGACACCCTATATAAAAAATGAAAGGCCTTTCTTACTCAATGTTTGTCGTACACTTTAATTGCACTTAGGGCTTTCATAATTCGCCTAGAACATCTATATAATATAATAAAACAATGCACTAATTTAATAGATTTCGCTTAATAATAATTAAGCAAAATCTATTAAATTTGTGCACTGTAAAGCTATTTTTTTTTAATTTAAATTCTTTAAAATCTTACAAAAACAAAAATTAGACCATATAGTTTGGCAATTATAAGCGTTTGCATTTAATAAGCTCACATGTGCTAAATACCTAGACCCTTAAAGTATATCTTTAAAAAAGTTGTAGTAATACGAATCAACGATACTCGACTCTATAGAGACACATAGATAATATTTTCCCAGATCAGAAAAAAAACTTTACTGAAAGCGGTTCATTAGCTTTTAATTACGCTTTATTCATGTTATCCAAACTACTAATAATTTATGTTACAAATTTTCGTCAATTATAACTCCCTCTTAAACTTGTAAGTACATCACCTGAAGTTAATTACCACAAAAGACGAAACGACCCAATCCCCTATTATCGATAAGTATGTACACATGCCGACCCTCGCCGGATTGGGAACCCCTATAAAGTAAAATCACCCTTATCAATTAATCAACGCTGAAACGCGCAGATGAGTTTATCACTGTTTGACCGATATTTTATATACACGAGCTCCGCCGTATCGCATCTAAATAATATATTTCAAAATGGGGAACGGTCCCATCTGCTATAAACTGCGCCATTTGCAGTTCGGGGATAGCCGGCTGCCAACACAGAAGGCGTCGGTCAGTGCGGAATAGATCAAGACACCTGTGCTATTTTTATTAGAGATAGGCGACACAATAGTAAACTGTTACAAGACAAGTAATTTAACTCTCTAACCGTTTTTTCTTAATTGATTCAAAATATCTGAAAAACTAATTAAAGTAATTTGGGTAATACAAAAATAGATTTCATGTCCATTTTTTAATATCGATTATAGTTTGGCCTTCAAATGAGAAAGAAGGTAGACCGTATCTAGGCGAATATGACGGTTTAGGTGTAGAAAATTAGAACAGATAGTACAGTAACAGAAAAGTTTTTATTGTTGAAACAAAAAACAAAAATGTAGCTAATGGAACAAAATATAAAAATAAGAAAGTAAAACAATATAAAATATAAAAATTTAAAAAATAGTGAACTGTCTAAGAATAGGAAGTGATAAATTCAGATTGCAGTTTATGTACTGTATCTGAATATCAGACTTCTCACAATATTTCCTTCTTCTATTTCCTGTTTTGCCATGTATAACTGTATCTGCATTCGGTATCTGTCCATTCATCATCATCAATCAGATTGTTGAACATAGGCCTCCTCTAGACTTTTCCATCTGCTTCTGTTCTGCGCCTCTGCTATCCAATTGGTCACGATTCTTTTGAGGTCGTCGGTCCATCGCGTTTTGAGTCTTCCTCGGCTTCGCTTGTCAGCCCGTGGTCTCCACACAAGCAATTTTTTTGTCCAAATGTCGTCTTTCATTCTTGCAACATGTCCTGCCCATCTCCATTTTTGCCTTGTAATATGTTCGATAATGTCTTCCACTCCGGTTCGTCTACGAACTTCCTCGTTTATTATTCTATTTCTTAAGCTTATTCCAAGCATTGATCTCTCCATCTTTCGTTGTGTCCTCTCAATTTTTCGGCTGATGTTTTTGTGAGAGTTAAGGTTCTGCTCCGTATGTGAGGACTGGTAGAACGCACTGGTTAAAAGCTTTTCTTTTTAAATTGATGGTATATTTGTTTTAAATACGTCTCTCATTTTTCCGAATGCAGCCCAACCCAGACTTATTCTTCTGAGTAGCTCGCATGTTTGGTTATCTCGCGTTAACCATATTTCGTGACCCAAATACACATATTTTTTTCCACAAGTTCTATGGGCGACTTTTCGATTTCTATTAGCTCATTGGGACGAGATTGGTCATCATTTTTGTTTTTCCATAGTTTATTTTTAAACCGACTTTCTGGGTTACGTGCTGTAGTTGTTGTAGCATAACTCTGGCTTCTCCTAAGTTGTCTGTTAGGAGAACAATATCATCGGCATATCTGAGATGATTGAATACCTTTCCATCGATGCTAATACCCTTTGATCTGTCCATTAGACCGTCCTATAAAACACCATCCATATGACTATTGTATTCTTTAATGATCTGTGAACAGTCGACGTCAATGGTACTGCTTTATTTTAATCAGAACGAACAGCTTTGTTTGTTTATTTATGATAACGTTATTGTTTGAATGGCTGTTGTCGTAAATAAGTGGAAGCAATTTTTTTTTATTTTTCTACAGCTAGCAATTTACAGTTACTAATTCGGTTGGCTCCCAATGAAGTTTCGAATAGTTCCCAATGAAGAAATACCCCTTGCGCGAAGATACACTAGCAGTGGCAACGATGTATAGAAATTATCGAAACAGATAATGTAATTTTTTAAAGTTAGTTAGAGATAGACTGAGACAAACAAATAACCATATTTTACGCTGCACCAATATCAGAATTTTGGGCCAGTTGGCATTATCACAAGCTACATTGGAAATTTTAAATATATAAGAGTATCCTTAGATATGTACAAATCGCATAGGACACATAATTTTAATTTCGATTTATGAGGTTTATTAAGCTTGTATTATCAAGGAAAGAAAACAACGAAAAAAAGATATCCTGCAAGCAAAAACTGTAGCAAGAAGAGCACACCGACAACAGGACTATCAAACAATAAATAAATCAGTTAAAAGAAAAACAAGAAGAGACAAAAGAAGTGGGCCGACGAACTGGCAAAACAAGCAGAAACAGCTGCACAACACAACAGAACTAGGGAGCTTTACCAGATTACTAATGACTAACAAAAATTGGGTCCAACTGTTCGAACATTGTAAGATCCAAGACATGCGAATTACTTACTACAACCGATGACCAAGTAGAGAGATGGAAAGAGCATTTTCAGGAGATGCTAGGTATTCCCAGAGATAACGTAGATGAAATTGTCGAAAACCCGCAGAATATAGACTTGCATATTTCTTGCGAGTTCCTTCCAAAACGGAGATAATAACAGCTATCATATCCCTGAGAAACAACAAGTCACCGGGAATCGATAACATTGCTGCTAAAATACTTAAAGCTGATCCGCATCTAACTGCTGAACTTGTGCTCCCCCAAAATCCAAGAGGTGTAGGAAACAAACCACATTCCAGCGGGCTGGAAAAAAGGTAACATTATCAAGCTTCCAAAAAAAGGCAACCTCACACTGTGCAAAAATTGGAGAGGAATAACCTTGCTTATTGTCATAAATAAAATTTTCACGACCATCATACTGAAAAGATTAACAAACAAGGTTGAGTTTCGAGCTAATCAAGCTGGCTTTAGACCAGAATCCTCCTGCATAGACCACATTAATACTGGTAAGGGTAATAATGGAACAATCGGTTGAATGGAACACACCCCTATACATGGTTTTTGTTGATTTCGAACGTGCCTTTGACAGCTTGTCTCATGCTGCTGTATGGAAAATTTTAGAGCTAAGAAACATCCCGCAAAAAATAATTCTATTATAAAGTCACTATATACTGATGCGAAATGCAGCGTGACACACAATGGGATCAACAGTGACGAATTCGACGTACTTATTGGAGTTAGACAGGGATGCGTGCTTTCTCCGTTTCTTTTTAACATAGCTATAGACTATGTTCTCTCCAAACTAGACTCCGACACAAGAGGGATACAATGGACGTTAACCACACACCTAAGCAATCTAGTATACGCGCACGATATCTGCCAAATTTGTCAGAGGTTCCAAGATCTAGCTTACCAATTGGAAACACTTTCCACTGAAGCCAATAAAATAGGCTTGAAAATCAATATTAGTAAAACCAGGTCCATGAGAATAAATGCAAGGAACAACACGCTATTTGCTATTGAAAATATGCAGATTAAAAATGTGGAAAACTTAACGTATCTTGGAAGTGTCATAACAGAAAACGAAGGTACAGAAGACGATATTCATATGAGGATACGAAAAGCCCAACAAGCTTTCAGTACGCTCAATCCTGTTTGAAAATCTGGCGGTATACTACAAGAACAAAGATCCGAATATTCCGATCAAATGTCATGTCTGTTCTACTCTAGGGATGTAAAACCTGGAAAGTGACAAACACCCTCACAGACGAACTGCAGGTCATTGTTAACAAATGTCTACAAAGAATGTCCGTATATTCTGGCTTAACACCATCAGAAACGAAGATCTGCTACACCTGACCGAACAAAAGAGGGTACAAAATGAAATTAAGTCCAGAAAGTGGGGTTGGATCGGTCACACACTCCGAAAAAATAGTTCCAGTATCGCAAAGACTGCCCTAGAGTGAAATCACCAAGGGAAAAGAAAAAGAGGTCGCCTAGTACAAACTTGGAGAAGATCCATCATGGACGAGATAAGAGGCCAAGGAAAGTCTTGGAATGAGGTGAAGGCCTTGGCGCAAAATAGAACCCGATGGCACGTTTTCACTAAAGCTCTATGCTCCACTCATTGTATTTATATAAAAAAATTTATTTTTAGATGTCGCCGTTTGCGTCTTGAGTACGTTATATTATTATTACTTCCTTTCACAGAAAATATTTTATTTCACATTTAGAGCATCTTACGCTCTGACGAGTCCTGAAAGGACGAAATACGTATAAGCGAATTGTAGAGGCATTTTACGTGAAATCAAATCTTAACTGTGTTTCTAAAAACATAGTATTTTAGAAATAAGCTTTTGTTGTCCCATCTCTATTTTAAAAATTTGGGACACATGTGTATTTTATTAAAAAGACAAAGGACTCAGAAAATTATTAATATGTTAATAATTTAATCTACATCTTAATGGCGGCACGATCCGTTTTTATGATTTTATTGGTTTAAACACATTTAAAAAATTAGCAGGTGCTGAATTCCGGCCAACAATATGTTAGCACAAGATTTATGTATTTTAGATTAAAAATATATATTGGTTCTTTTGCACAAAATTAGAATACACAGCAGACGGCTGTAATACATGTTGAATAGAAAAACAAATTAAAATAATAGACACTTTTCCCAACACAAATCTTAAGTTAATAAACCATTTTTGGCTACATATGTTATAATTAATCTATATCAGAAAAAACTTTTTAAAAAGTTTCTACACTTATAGAAACATATCGTTGATCGAAAGACAAAATGTAAATGTTATTTAACAAAACTATGGTTTTAAAACGACTATTTCACTAGACTATTTTTAACTAATAAAACGTCATAGCAACGCACGTTTCCTACTGACAAAACTCCTTCCTGCTTGTGATTCCTCACGACAAAACTATGACAGATCCATCACGAAGGTGTCTTGTAATTCTATTGTTGTCAGTTTGACAAAGGTCATTGAGGCGTAACCAATTTTAAACCGATATTATGAATCCAGACGAAAAATCAAGATTTGCATGCCAGTCAGATGAAGAATAAAAAAAATTGGTTTCGAAAATTTGTCCCCACTGAACACGCAGAGATCAGAAGCTCTACTTGGACCCAATTTTCGGAATTCCTACCAGAGATACCAAGCGAAGGCAGCTTCAAGTGTTCAAGAGAGAATTTACTGGCTGAATTAAATAAAACAGCATTTTTTCTAAAACAAATCAAGGCGGTTCGAAAAGTTTTCAAGCAGTAAATGGCTGGTAAGAAATTCATCAAACGAAAATTTATACCCAGGTAGATTATTTTTGAAATTAATGGAAAAAAGGGTCAAATATTTTATCAGACAGACTCTTTTCTTACCGTTCTCACCAACTGAAAGATCTATCTTGATTCAAAAAATGTCCCCTTGTAATCAATACCGTATCTAAGTGGACAAAAATGTCCTAAGCTGAAAAAAATGGAATAGACACAAAAAACAAAATAACAAACCATTCTCATCGATCTTCAGCTGTGTCAGCCTTGTTAAAGCAAGGTGTTTCTGAACTGGAGTTAATTAAATTAACAGGTCACTCTCTAAAACCATATCTGCAACTGGATTCCAGTCAACACCAGAAGCTGATCGAAAATCTCAGAACAACAAATGAAGCTTGACCTTCGAGTTCCCAAATGCTACATTTACTATTTTTGTACAGTAGTACCTACACAAAATCATGCTTTGGAAGAAAAGAATGGACAAACTACTATAGCTTATAAAAATTGTACATTTAATATTGTTAATAAATAAATAAAGACTATGTTTCGTTGATATGATGCATTAATTGTTTAAATGATGCAAAATAGTCTTTGTCGAATATCATTCGAGAGAAAATTATTTATGGCAAAATTTTCTTCTGGTTTTATTTAAGTTTGTTGTTGTTTGTTTGTTTGCTGCTGTTTTAGCAGTCAAAGTACACTGCGATTAGAAATGGGAGTACCACTTACGTTTTCTACACTGCTTACGCTAGCCGACGACGGGTACAGCCGGTACAGTGGCGCCGGCCGACGGGTAGTTCAATGACAACAAATGCATTATTCTCCATTCAAATTAGTTTTTTAGGGAATACCTTTTTTGATTGATTATCGTAGATGTTTGAAAAAGAATTATCACATTTTTAATTTACATGTCTTAGCTAAATATAGTATTGAATAAAAATTTGTGAAACGTGACTCCAAAAAACATCATGGTGTTTATTTATAATAAATTTAAAATAACATAAAAATATTATTTCAA
>OU898280.1:123458387-123518387 GCA_918026665.1 Diabrotica balteata
ATGATATTCCGAAGTATGTCAACCGCAAGTTCATTTTTAAGATCAACAATCTTTTTGCAAAATGAAATAATATTCATCTGTACTGTTCGAGTACTTTTGAATATCACGTCTAAATAAAATGTCTCTCTTGAGTTCTAAATGCCAGACAGTGTACTATAAAGTTATCGATATGTTGACGGTTGCTCTCCTGAATATGAAAATATTTTATAACAACGTTAATAACAAATTCTTTTGAAAACGATTTAACAACCTCTTTGTACATTGCAGATTTTAATAACAGATCAAAGTACTTATTTGTTTTATTATTACCTTCGAGCTTCTCAAGTATTTTCCAGCAATCTTCAATATATTCAGCGCGGTGATTTATAGTAATATGAGTATCTGACATAGTAGAAAATATAGTTTTTTCATAGGTTTTCAGTGTTGATAAAAATTGTTTACCTATTGGAAAAAAATCATTAAAATTATACATCGAACAGCATTTCAATGCTGATCGAACCACATTTACATCTGGCTTTTGCTGTTTGAAAATTCTATAACGACGTTTTGATTGTTGAGTTTGACAATTAAATATATAGCATGTTTTTGTTCAAAATTGCTTTTTTTTAGTAGTATGGAGTAATAAACATGCAGACGGTTTTCAGGACACCTATAAAACATACTGTACAGCGATGGAAGTACATCTTCCGTTAAAGAATCTTCGCAGAGTTCTAGTACTAGTGGTAATAATGATTTCGAATCAGCAACTTCTTTCAGATTTGTGGCTATGCGTTTTATAATTTGATGTGAATTTAGTTCACTATGTAAAGTTGATGTATTTTACTAGCACTTAACTGGCCGTTGACAAATTCTACCAATTGTTCGGTTGGAAGCAAATCTATTAAGGTATCTATTGCTTTTTGTAGCTTCTTAACGTCCAACTTGTTAAAAAGTTTGAATATATTTTGACAAATTTTTGTATCTAATTCTATGTGAGAATATTGCTTAATGACTTTAATATCAAAGTTGTAATCTAATGCTGGAAATATAGTGTCAAATACTGGCAGTATTAATCGTGGATGGTAAACAATTAACTGTCTAAAAACAGTACCATAGTACCAATCATTCATATCAAACTTTTCAATGGAATATATTACTATTCTCTTTTCTAAATCGGTTAGTTTCCGTTTTCTAGTTATATTTTCGAGCAAGTTACAAAACTTATACATGTTTCCTTTAAAAAGCACTTCTAAAATTTCCATTAGCTTTATGTTGTTTATGAGAGATAATCCATGTTGAGGAACACATATATTGTAACGTATAGCATATTGTATCAGATTGTCATCAGATATAGTTGAATCTTTTGTATTACAATCGTATTCCATGACAGATACAAACCACGGATATTCGAATATATTTAAAGGTAGTTCAGGTTTACGTTCACATATTTCCACAAAATCTCTGATGAATCTTCTATGGACCTCTGTGAAGCATTTTCGAGAAGGAAATTCAAGTTGTGGTAACATTTTACAGCACTCAATAAAAATTTCACGATAAGAAGTATTTACTAAGTAGCTTTGGAAAGGCCACCAGTTAAATGTGCTTGCTTCTTTCATATAATCAAAAAGTATCGTCTTGAATATGTCTTTATCATATTTGCAGAAATAATCTAAAACATTCACCATGAGATAACTGGTATCATAAAACATTTCTTTATTGACAGTTCTAATTAACGTCAACTGTTGGTTTATAAATACCCAATTATTTTTACTTAGTTCGTTTTCTGAAAATTTATTTATTATAAATTCAATCAACTTTTTGTAAGCTTCAGAGTTTTCGTTTTTGTGTCTAGTACCAATATATTCAAATACTTTGTCCAGTGACATCATATCCTTATTGTAGGCACATGTACTAACCAAAATTTTTAACAGATTCAATCTTCTACCTGGATTAGCTGTAAAATTGATTTTTTCCTTAATAATAGGTATTGAAACAATAGGATAATAGTACTCCAAGTATTTATCATCGTCGGTTATTGCATAATTAGTTTCCGCCCATTTAAAAATAACTTCTCTACTAGGATTTAACTTGTTTATAGAAAAATCGAAAGACAAAAATAAATCGTTTATGCTTCTATTGGGATAATTAGTATAAAACGCATCTATGAAAATTTCCCAACGTTTGTTTTTAGGAACATATTTAAGGATTTGAAAACAATCTGAACTTTCACGAAACTGTTCAAACTTTAGAGGTAACATTTTCTTATAAAAAGATGTAAAATCAGAGCCAAAACACTTTACCACTGCCCTCAAATTTAAGAATGTCAAATAGTGTGGAGAATCTTTAATGGCTTCTTTTGAGTAAGTAATCATTTGGACTGTGGCTGCGTTTGACAACCGCTTTACTATACATATTTTTTGAGACGCTTGTAATTCTAGGAAGACCTTAATATGCTTAACAGCCAATATATTTATAACAGAACTCTCACAATATGCTTTTTTACGGACACAGAAGTAGTGGTTAAAATATGTTCGAACTATGTCTTCAGGTTCATTCAAAATACGAATTGTTTCATCTGAGTTTAATATTATTTCATATTGTTTCAATACTTTGAGTAAATTCTTTATACTACTCTTCGAGACGGTCCGCAGTGCAACGGAGGAGCCATACCTGGCAAAAAAACAGTAATTAACAATTTAGAAAAATTGAAGAAATAAGTAGAGTGATACTGATTATTTATATCATGCTCATAATAATTAGTGAAATCTTTTTGTAACTAAAATACTGTTTTACCATTTTATAGATCTAGATATACATAAATATGACGGTATTATGTTTGTTAAAATATTACAGAATGTGTTTTATATATTTGTTAGAGAAATAAAAAACTTTAGGGATATTTTCAATTCTACACGTTATAAATATATTGATTGCATTTTTTCAAAGTACCTAATGTGAAATATTTTTGTCAGCGATTTACTTTTAAGACTAAATGTTACTATAAACATGTGTGATAAGTTTTGCCTTTATTAAGGTATAAAGGGTTAGAAAATTAATCCTTCCACTTGTAATGGGTTATATTTGTTGCATTGTTAATTAAAAAAATCTAGAGGGAAAATCAATCATCAGAAGTACAGGCATTTCTGTCCCACTCGAACAAAACATCCTACTGCTCTGCTGACCGCCACAATTTACACGTGCAAACATTCAGTCAGTTACTTCTTAGAATTGAAACGAAGTGGTTGTCTGCATAGTAGAAGTGTTTATTATTTTTGTACTAGATGCAGATATTCCTCCACGAGGTTGATTTTTATAATGGATATGTAAGTCAATAAACTACTTTATTATTCTGTTTTATGAATAAATTAGTGTAGGTACTATTATTATTGAAAAATGTATGTTGGGGCATGAGTCCCACTAGAATTTTAATATGGGACGTATTTACCCATTTCGAATCATACTCTGTATTTTATTACAGAAAAATAAAAGTGGATGAACATGAATTACAATATTTTACTGATAATGTATGAGATGAAACGAATGATGACGAAGAGCCCTTTAAGAATAGCTGTTCAGAATACGCACCATCTTCTGGCAATTCTTCTAATTTGAATGGTAAATGTTTATATCATAATGATACAGAAAGTGAGACTAATTTCGAAGTTAAAGACCCTAAAGAGTTGTTCCAAGAACAACCTGATGATGAGTTGCATGAGAAAAACCTGGTGATATTCCTACAGCTAGTAAAATACTAAATGTCTCTCAGATTGAGTGGCAACCATCTTATCGGGAATTTTATTCCGCGAAAAGATCTACCGATCTGTGACGTTTTGGCTGTACCATTAATTTCAGTTAATCGTTCTTGTAGTGAAATGGCTGTGTTCCTAAAACTGTTCCCTAGAAGTCTTCTAATGTACATATCACAAAACACAAACCGATGGTTAGAGATGTTAAAAGAACAAAATAAACCTAGTGTTGAACCTACCGATTCCTCTAAAATAATGATAACTGTGGGGGCTCTGTTAGTCATGAGTTACAATTGAGTTTGAATCATCATCAGTGGCGTTACAGCTCTTTATGAGCCAAAGCCTTCTTCAGAACAATCCTCCATTCGCCCCTGTCTCTGGCAACTCTTCTCCATGCTCTAATTCCGATAGACTTCAAATCATTTTCTAGTTGTCTTGGTACCTAAGTCTCGGTCTTCCTCTTCTTCGTTGTCCGATCGGCCCTCTTCGGTCAAAAACTTTTCTGAGTATGGCATCTACCTCTCGTCTGATTACATGACCTATCCATCTGAGGCGTGCTATCTTAATGAATTTTACAGTGAGTTTGAATGAAGCATTGAAATCTGCGATTTGCATAGATAGATTTTTGATACTGTATCGAAGCGATACTTCAATAATCCAGTTATGACAACAGACTCTAGCAAAACTTGCTATATTAAAGAAGTTGTGACTTGTTTGAAACAAACTTTTATAAGTGGATGTTCCGATAGTGTTAATCAATGTGGCGATGGATCAATGGCTAAATTTAAAGGCAGCTCAGTTCTCAAACAATATATAACAGCAACAGTAAGCTGCAGTTGATACCTGTATGGACAATCGAGAATAGCTACCAGAATTTAGTAAAAGGCTGCAAGTACGTAATGAATAAATGCATTGCAGCAATTCGAGTTTATTAGCCCTCAAATGGAAGGATACTAAAGAAGTTGTTGTAATTAGTAATTGTCACAGAGCTGAAATTGGTTTAGTCGAAAGAAAAATAAAAGATGGTTCAAAAACTAATGTTTCTTGTCAACAGTCAGTTTTATTTTCCAATCAAAACATGGGCAGAGTCGATCTTGCAGATCAGCTGTGTGTGCTGAACGATATAGACAGAAAATCTAATAAATGGTGGATGAAGGTATTATATAAAAATACTTCTGACATCGGTGGCGAATTCTTTGATACTTTATAAGAAATACACCATAAAAAATTCCTCTTCTGCATTTTATTGTGCCATAGTCGAGCAGCTGATCATTTGTGGCAGACAAAATGCTTCCGTAAAAAAGACGCAGACTATATTGAAGGGGCCACTCGACGAAGATGCCACCGATGTCACAAAATGAAAAAAGAATTTTCTGTGTTTCCTCCTTTCATTGAGTTTTGCAACTACTGGGACATAATTATAATCTGGAGAGACATATAATATGTTCCATGGTGATATTCAAATTCAAATAGAAATTAAAAATTATTAGCATACATTAAAAATGCTTATGAATATTTTTTTCAAATTTTATAAATAAGAAAGTTTTTTAAGAAAGTAATACTTTGAGATCAACTAATGTTTCAAAAATTTAATAAGTGGCGCGGTATTAGGATTAGTGACCGTATTTCTGTTTATTTTTCAAACTATAGAAGATTTTTTTTAATCTCCCTATTTGGATAAGTAATATTTTTTATCAAGATAGAAATACACGTTATCTTAAATATTTGCTTTTGAAGAAAACTCTCCAAGCATTTAGGCAAACTTTTATTTTAGATATTTGGAGATGCAAGTAGTAGATTTAGAGAGAGAGATTATAATGAAATGAAGGAGGCGGATATCGTGTTGTGTGAAAATATTCCATTGAAACTAAAAGACAAATTCTATAAAGCTGCTATGAGACTAATTATGACGTAAAGCGAGAATGTTGGGCAACCGCAAAGAAAGATTAATGCATGTGACGGAAATGCTTAAATGGATGAGTGGAGTGATAAAAAAGTAATAATTGTTAATAATGAATTAATTAAGATATACTACGAGAAGTCCGGGTGTGATACAAATTGACGCCAAAACAAGAGACCGTAGGTTAAGCTATATAGAGTATGTTCAAAACTGAAATAATAATAAGACTAAATAATACCTGGAGATAGAAGCGTATCCAAATGTTAAGTGGAATAAACGGTGGTATTATCACCCTACGGAGGTTAGGGTCTTCACAGGAAACAACTCCATATCAGCTCCATAGACCCTCTACAGAGGACTTCGGTTTGTTTTAATTAGGCAGGATGGTAAAATAAAACTCGGTTTTGAATTAGAAAAACGTCCTAGCAAAAGAGTCTCAGGACAAGCAGGTAGCAGAGCCCCAAGGAGGCCCCCAGTAAAGACTGTAGTAAAGCTAGGCTTGACTATCTATGGCTTGGAAAATGCACCCTTTTTATACACTTTATTTCGTATCGATATGTGCACTTCCATTGTATGAGGTAGAAAGGCGGGGCGATGCGCATCGGAGTGCGTACTAGTCCTCAGACTATGGCACTCGATGATAGTATGATCCAAAATAGAAGCTTGTAGAGAGGTGTAATTAAGGAAATCAGCTCCACATAAAAATAAAGGCAAAGAGACAAAAACAAAGTGTTGCACTTAAACTAGTTTCAGATAATTGTATTTCAGGTAACAGTAATTGAATTGTTTCACAGGTTGATGTCATGTGACATCGTCGTGTTGAAACCACATGTCATCTGTATCTCATTATAATCCAATTTAGGCAGAAATAAGTTCGTAAATTATAATAACCGCAACATAATAACAGAGTAACTCTGTTATTATGTTGCGATATCGAGAATTTGCAAAGAAGTATCGGCCAATGCTAAATAAATATCATATGATAAAGATGGAAATAGCATCACCAAAAGAAATGAATTACTAAAGGTAGTAGAAGATTTCTATACAAAATTTTACAGAAGTCAACAAAAACCATGATGAGAAACTAAAAAATTCAGGAAAAAAATTAGTCAACCAAGAATCGTAATTGATGCCTGATGTATCAACAGACGAAATAAGATAAATATTAGTCAACCAAGGATCGTAATTGATGCCTGATACATCCACAGACGAAATAAGGAACGCACTGAAGAAAATAAAAAGAAACAAAGTGCTGGGAGAAGATAATATCGTTATAGATGCCGCAAAGATTGGAGAAGACAAACTTTTAGAAAATATAAAGAAATTTGGTTTTTGTTGTCAATGTTCATCCCTCTCTAGTTTTCCTTTTACTGTTTTTAAAGTTTTCTCTAATGTGGTGAAAAGACTGGTCATGAATTATTGTTTTCTTGTTCTATGTTGAATTTTATTTATTCTTCTTTATTGTCGATTTCCATCAGAAATTTATTCGATGTTTGTGGTCCGTGAGACCAAATGGAGAATACATCATCTACATATCTCCACCATACATTGGGTTGTTTGTCTTGTTTGGGAACAATGTGTTATTCAAAATCCTAAGTGAATATATCTACTAATAATGGAGATAAGGATGAGCCCATGGCTAATCCGAAATTTTGCTTATAGAAACCATTATCTAGTTGAAATTGTTAACTATGCAAAGTGTTGCTACGATAACTAATACATTCAATTTGGTTTTTGTTGTCAATATATCATCCCTCTCTAGTTTGCCTTTTATTATTTTTAAAGTTTTCTCCAATGTGGTGAAAAGACTGGTCATATCAAAACTGACTAGCATATTGTTGGAATTGTAATGTATTTCTGCTAGCTTTTGCAAGAACTGCTGTAAGTTTTTGATAAAATATATGATATTGTGTGCTAGAGGCTGTATTATGCCTAGGAGAAACTTTGACAGTCTGCTGCAAGGAGAATTCATGCTGCTGAAAATCGGTTTGAGGAGTACATTTTCCTTGTAAATTTTTGGAACTCCGTATAAGTGTGGTGACTTTCTGTGAATGATCTTCTTTGGTAGTTTGTCAGATATTCCTTAAATTTGTGCAGGGTTTTATATATTTTGTTTTCCAGTTTCCACTACCATCGTAATATCAGGACTAGATGTTCTGCCAAGTAGGTATGTCGGACTCATATATTACCATACCATGTAAAAACCACCTCCTTCTTCTGCCTCTGTTTCCAACGCGGAACCACCTTAACCACCACCCACTTCACAGGGGAGGATCTAGCTATTGCTCTTCATCCAGGAAGACAAAGTTATTGCTTCTCTCAATCTAACTGTCTTCACCTGTTGTAGAAGACAATTCGTCCACCTGCCCTTGTTGCGGACTACCACTGCATTTGCCATTGACGCATGCTGTTTTGAATTCATCAAATCACTATGTAGTTGTAGTTGCACCTCTTCGCCAATAAAGGGTCTGCCTTTTTTTAGCTAGCACTCGGCGATGACATACACCGCGTCCTCACATACTGTGAGGAATGCAGTGGTAACTCTTAAGGCACTTCAGACGATATACTGATGCGACCTTCCTCTTCTGAGAGTATCAGCGCAATTGGATATTTCATATGTTAAAACTGACGTGACTAGTGACGACAGTAATACCCTCTTAATTTGTTTTGGGCCACCTACGTGATAAGGCTGTTCTCACTACTGACGCTGCTTTAAGTTGAGTAGGGCATCGATCATCACTTTCAAGTACCGAATGTAGATATACGTGTATTGTGTGATGCGCGTGCGCAAGAAACATTAAAATCTCACGATGAAAGAAGAGAGAATGGAAGAATGCAGCGAGAATGTTATAGTACTAGAATAGTAGAGTAAATGCAATCTAATGCGTAAGCGGAGAGGAACGTGATGAAATATTATTACATACTATGGCATCGGACGGTATCTTTTGAAGACTTTCTTTTATCGTATTGCAAAATGTATTTCTTAAAAAAACATTAATAAAAATATTTATAACATAAATTAATAATTAAACAAATATCTATATCACCTAACACATAAAAAATATTTCAAACTACACATGCAAGATCTGTTAAAAATTGCCATTAACCACATTAGTGCTTGCAGCAATAGAAGAAAGCAAATAAGTTTTACAGTTAGAAATACTTGTTGCACATATAAAACATGCTGATAATTTCAAAATATAATTACCTTCGCTGAAGACAGCTGAACAGATCATCATTTTTTTCTTCACTCCAACAACATGGAATTCTATTCAGAAGTTTAAGACGAGTACTGTAAGACACTTCTGGAAAGAACTCATTTACCAAAGTATTGGGTGCCATGTCTTTAAAAGCTTCCTGAATAAACCAGTGTTGCCGCATTGCAATTTTTATATGGTCTCTATTACAATCTTTGAGAACTTGAATTAATTGTTCAGTTTTTTTGAAATAGACAATAGCATGTACATAAAAAAGTTTTTGTTGGTATGATTTAGGATTTAAATTATCTATTACATAGTCTATTTCTGTTGGTGTTAACTTTTGGGAGGCAGTTTTGAGAAGAGTGAAAAAACTTTTTTTTCTTTCACATATCAAATCGCCATCTAAGTTGTGGAATTTTGTTATAACGTCCTCTGGAGTTGAAAGTTCCATTTTTCTCTGTAAATTAGAACACTGAATTTAATTAAACTAAAAAACATATTTTCCAAATCATAAAATAGTTGAAAACTATTTTCCCATTGATTAGTTTATATACGAAATGTTCAGAACCATAATGGATTAAGTCCACTTTTTAAGAAAATTAAGTTAGCAGTGTAGGTACATATCTATGTTCTACAAATAGAAATCTTTTCAGTGCTATAAAAAACTACATCCAAAGTTATCGCAATAATAAACACATGGCGTTAGTTTACTATGTCTCTGAACATTGTGTCATATTATTTTGGGACAGAGTGGATTAAGTCCAGTTGACTAGTCAGATTGTGCTCAGTGTATATAGTACTCGTGATCGTGTATGATTAAAAATGGATTCAAATGACAACATTAGTAATTTAACTGCATCATCATCATCATTGGTGCTACAGTCCTATAAAAGAGCTTCAACCTTCCCAAGTCTATTACGCTACCATTGATCCATTACGCAGTTCGATCCATTGCCAGTTTGCTGCGCCTATCTTTCTACCATCCCTCATCTACACCATCCTCCTTTTGAGCTTTGGCCTACCCCTACTTCTACTTCCCACAGGTTGTGACATAAAGATTCTTCTAGGAGGGTTGTTCTGCTGTGATCTTGCCAGATGTCCTGGCCATCTTAGTCTTCGTATTTTTATAAGAGATACTACATCTTTACCACCAAATATATTTTATATCTGTGATATATCTCATAGTTGGAGGTCCTTCTCCAAACACCATTTTCACAGATTCACCAAATATTCTCCTCAGGATCCTTCGTTCAAATATAAGCAGGAGGTTTTCATCTGCCTTGGAAATGGTCCATGTCTCCAATCCATATGTCAACACTGGTTGTATAAGGATTTTTTATAGGGTTATTTTTGGTTTTTGGCTTAAGTTTCTGCTACTCATATGTCTACTCAATCCAAAATAGCATTTGTTTGCTAGGATTATTCTTCGCTTGATTTCTTCCGTCATGACGTTCTCCTTGGTGATCAGGGAGCCTAAGTATGTGCATTTGTCCACCACTTCAAATGTAGAGTTGTCAACAGTAAATTGGTGGCTGATGTTTTTGGCTCTATTGTTGGGTGTTGATGCCATTATCTCAGTTTTCTCCTGATTTACTTGCAGACCCATATTTTTTGAGGCATTTGACAAGGTGGTATACATTTCTTCTAGTTTGCATGTTGTGCGGGCAACTAGGTTAACATCATCTGCATATACCAAAATTTGCAATGATTTATTAAAATTGTTTCCTCTGTTGTCTATTTGGGCATCCCTGACCGCCTTTATCAGAGCTATGTTGAAAAGGAGACACGCCAGAGCATCTCCCTGTCACAGCCCAACATGAGTTCAAATGCCTGTGATTGTTCGCCCTGTATTTCGACTTTGCAAACAACTTTACGCATTGTAGCCTTAACCAATCTCATGGGACATGTTGCCTCTCCTCCCATATCTGCCACCAGTCACACTATCATTTTTAAAATCTCTGCATCAACACAGGAATCTATTCATGAATCCAGCAACAGGGTGAAGAAGACTACATAGACGATCATGAACTGGCCTATAATGATTAAAACTAATGCCACTTAAGCTATGAGAGTATTATTAAACATTGTTATAATAGGTTTTTTATTTGTTATTATTTTTTGTAACTAAAATTCCAGTTTTGTCATACTTCGCTTTTTAATCCATTTTTTTACACCAAATATTTCAGAGTAATAATGGATCAAGTCCAATTTTTCTCAAGAGTCTCCAATTATTTCCAAAAAGGTTATTTACTTAATATTACACATAGTTTAATTATTTAAACTACATATTATATAAGAGGTTTTCACTTAGATTCGGTTCTTTGGTGTATTATGTAATAATGGATAGCTTGTTAGCTTTAACTCGTAAATATCTCTAACTTATGTATTATGGACATGATCTACTATGGTTCTGAAGGCCTCATACATTATTGTTAAAAAAAAAATAGTATTAGTAGAGAAATGTTCTGAAAAATGAACTGTTTGAGTATAACGGCTATAAAAAATATTGAATATAATTTGAATGACTACATGCTTAAATAATCTACAAATGTCCATAAATGGTGCTTGAGAAACTCTCCTAGTATATTCTGGACATAATTACAAACCAATGTTTTTATGTGACATGTATGACAAAATTCACTGTTTGTATTTTGAGAACGATTTCCGAAGTGGAAATTGAAACGTCAATAAACGTATTTTTATCTTTAATTGTGGCTCATTCCCAGTTTAACAGTAATTAATTTACAATGCCACAAGAAAATAGCTTCAGAACAATATGTATGACAAAAGTCATGAAATTTTAAACAATTTAATCAGCTGAGTATATGTTTTAGAGACATTGTGCAGTTGAAAATTGGTCTGCTCATTCCATCTTGTTGCATACATTGATTCAAAATCTTCATTGTTTGATTTAAAACATTTGTCCTCTTTATTATTTCTCCTATGACATCATCGATGAAAATAAATGGCCAAACACTTGTTGGATTTTGATCTACCAACAATTTTACAGAGCCTCTAAGACTAGGCAAATGCCTTACCAACTAAATTGCTTGGATTTTGCTGCTCGTTTTCTATGTAGGCTGTACCAACCATTTGTATCGTTTTCTCCCATAAAACAACCTTCTCACACCATCTTCTGAATCCAGTTCTTGCTCAGTGTGTTCACCATCAGTACTATTTTATTTTTTCTCAATAACAGACTATTGCGTATTTTGTTCAGATTCTGAAACATTTTATTCACTATTTATCCGTCGTATCATCATCAACTTCTATATCTTGATCATTGCCAACTATGTTGCCTTCCAATTCATCGCCATTGCGATACTCATTGTATTTTTCATTTTCATCACGATATTTAAATTTTTGCTTGTACTTTCAATTTCTCTTCTAAAAAAAAGTTATGAAAGTATTGCATTCATGGTGATGTGAGGTAGCTGAGGTATCCTTAGGTGTCCAGTATCAAGAATATAAGAGCATATCTGTACTTGACTTTTGCACTGTTCACAGAAGACTGATAATATAATACATAATTACATATCTTGAAGTTCGTGTGTGTTGTTAAATACACCAGTTGAGAGTAGAACTGAATCATTGATATTTTATTTACATTATATCATTTATATTATATTTTTATTATTTAACATATATTTTATTTAACAAAACATAAATTGCTACTAGTGTAATAAGCCGGAACCATGTTTGCGGAGATGAAATTTATTTACCCATAAACCCATAAGGTAGTTAAACTTAGTTAAAATTTAATTTAGTTTAATTAGTTAAACAGATATAGTTCTGAAGGTGTTAGGAACTTTATAAATTATGAAGTATTACTTAATTTGTCATAGAATATTTGTTAAGACATACCTTTTTAGAATCTGAATCTGACATACTATTTTTCCACTGAACTGAAACTTTTAAATAAATTAAAACTGTTGTTGAATTTGGTAATTCAATATTTCACAATATTAACAAACATAATTGTTGTAAAAACCATAGAGATTATGGAAACACAGTATATTTACTTAAAATTTTATTAAGCAACACTACCGGTCAAATTATTGAAACAATGAACATTAAAGTTTAATTTGAAGAACTAAAAAAATATCAATATTTTTTTTATATAAATTCTTCAATTTTCAATTTTATCCGATCTATTTCTAATATTCTATTTCTATATGTCAATGTCAATGTCAAGTCAAACTACCTATCTGAAATTAGCAATAATTTATAAATTTTTTCTGATTTATTATAGTTCCCAATGACGTATTTATTGTTATGATAGTTCCAGTGATATGTAATTTTCCATGGAGAGTGGCATTCTGATTGTTTATTATTCTGTGCTCATGCTGTGTTCCTGTTTTTAGTTGGTTATTATAGTCAAGGTCGGACGACTTCAAAATTATTAGGGTTTCAAAATATATCTTAATAAAATAAAATAATTAAACATCCCATATTATTGGGAGGCTACGAGGAAATATCTTCCTCAAATATGATATCTGCACTATTTGAAGTCGTGGTATGCCAGGTTCTGTTGGTTGGTGTGAACTGGTAATAAAATTTTAAATTTTCGGTGCGTCTGGGGAGTTTTTGTGTTTTGTAGTGTATAGAATCACATCCTTTTTAGGTACAGACTATCTTCTTTACATTTAAAGTTAATCGGCTGTTTTTTAAATTTAGATTGCGTCCCTAAATATTCGTGGATAGTAGTACAGTTTACAGTATTCGCCAAAATGCGAAAACAGTAGGCACCTTCCTACCGAATAAGCCAACATTTTATTTATTTTTTAATTTAAATATTTAAAATGTTTACCAATATGGCACAAACAAGCTTCATAACGATTTTGAAGATTATTTAACATATCTATTTATAAAGAGTGATTGCTGCAGTTATTGAAAACAGACTATTATCTTTTGTCATAATTTTCCAATATCTGCTATTAATCACTAGCCTTAAATTTGGTTCTGTAATTATTTCTATCGCTTGTTGTAAATATTACAGCAGTTTACAAAAGAAATATGGACACAGCAATCCCTCCCCAATGATTGGAATACTTTGCACAGAATTACGCTTCTAAATGCAGCGTATAAAATGTTTTCCACAGTAATATGTCACCGTACGGAACCATAAGTAGAACAAATAATAGTACGAAAATACCAGGTTGGTTTCAGAGGTGGTAAATAGACAATTCATCCGATTGCAACCCTGAAACAAATTTTGGAAAAACCACTGGAATATGGCATTGATACTCATCACATATTTATATACTACAAAGAAGCCTACTACTCTGTGAATAGAAGAGAAATATTCAAAGCAATGAAGGAGCTAGGAATACCAAATCAGTTGGTAAATTTAACAAAACTAACTCTTGAACAACTTAAATATAGAGTACGAATTCAGGGAGAACTGTCTGAACCTTTTAAAACAAATAAAGGGCTGCGCCAGAGAGACCCTCTCTCCTGTATACTGTTCAATCTGGCTCTGGAAAAAGTAATACTGTAACATTTTTTTTATATGATTAAAATATTAATTATTTTTATTCCCTTTACCTCCGTTGCTGATACGCCCATGGTCGTTTTCGCAAATGGATTGTTAATTTTTATTGGACCTACCAAAATATCACGGAATTTCTCTGAGTACGAAAGGTTTTTAATCCTCCCCTTTGTAATCCTGAGAATGACAGGAATTAAATCTTTCCGGCTTTAAGGCCGGGTTCCTTTTGATAGATTTCGGAAATATCGCCGAAGGCACGTATAGTAATTTTTCTGAAGAGAACGTAATTCAGAAGATTTTATCAGGGGAGATCAGGAGAAGAATCTTTTCTTTTTTTGTGTAGTTTGGTAAATATGGGAGAAGAAAGACTTCTGAGTGGGCACTCGTTGAGTAAAAAGGTACTTCTCATGGGGCGCTTCGCCATATCTTACCGTCTCTGTGTTACCTTATCAAGTCATTTTCTTTCTAAGTATGTATACACTTATATATTTGAGTTTTTTTGATCTAATATTATATTAGATTAAATATTGATATAGAGTACCTTTAATTTTAATTAACTTCAGTGCTGGATACAAGTAAAGTATTATAATAAAGTAAATTAACTTCAGTGAATTAGTGCAGCAGTCATCAGAAATTACTGTAAGTTACCATAATCTTAGTATCTCCACTTATCTGGCGAATAATATGGTATGGTATCATATTATCTGCAATCATCTGGGGCAATCAAAATTAATCCATGTCTTCACCTGTAGTTGAGAGTAACTACTGATTTTTGTATTCAATTTAAAGAACATTCAATATTTTCTTACGAACTTTCCATCAGTTACTAAGAAATTTCAATAAACAATAATTACGAACATTTAGTTCTCGATCATTAAATAACAGTGCGAGATAGATAATTAACTACGACCAAGTGCGGTTTGGTTACATTTTTATTTCTGTAACGTTTTTGTATTGTTGTAAATTTAGATTTGATTAATTTTTGTTATTTGCTATAATTGTTATACATTTTTAACCCAGTATCTCGAGGTATGCCCATTAAACAGCAAAGAGAGCCTTTCTTTAATCAACTTTGGTTGAGTGTTTTTCTTACTCAGCATTAGACTCTCTTCGCTGATAATTGAACCTGTGCATTATTATATTGTTGTATTTGTAAAGGTACTTATTTTTCATATTACTGCTTATTTTTATATGTATACCACCATTTTATAATTGATGGTGTATTTTTATCTTGTGTGTACATTCAGCTACCGATATCATTGTGTTGTTGAATATATTGTTTTTGTTTTATGTATGCATTTTATTTGTCGACTGCTAACAAGTTCCCTGATATAACAATAACTCTGAATATTTGCTTTTTACCTTCAAATATTACTATACCTTTGACCAGGAGAAAGAGCAGGCTGATTAAGTTTCGTAGGTAAGTAGGTGTAATACCTAATATATTTATTATTTGTTTATGTAGTCTGTTGACCAAATTTATTTAATAATTAACTGTTAATATATTTTCTTAAGTTTGATCTCTGAACCTAAATATCTTTCCTTGCCTCTTTTCTTTTCTAAAGTTTCTTAATTTTCTCCTTAAACCCCAAAAAATTGAGTGGCGCCCTGTTTCTATTTTATCGTATCTTTGGTAATTTTACCCATCTTTGTTTTTGTTTATTTCTGTATCTTTTCTAATATATCTTATCTTGTTCTTCTTCTTCTTCGTCTAGCCATTCACGTCCACATCTGAACATAAGCCTCTTCAAGTCTTCCTTTCCATTGTTTTTTATTGTACGCTACTTGTAGCCAATTTTTCCCGGCAATCCTTTTTAGATCATCTGCCCATCTCATAGAAGGTCTTCCCCTGGGTCTTTTGTGTTGGTATGGTCTCCAGGTGAAAATTGATTTGTGCTATTTGTTTAGATCGCTCCCAGCTACATGTCCAGCGCATTCCCATTTGAACTTTAATGATTTTTGCACCACATCGGTGACTTTGGTTTTCTGTCTTATCCATGTGTATGTTTTCTTGTCCTTAGGTGATATACCTAGCATTGCTCTTTCCATCGCGTGTTGAGTGACTCTAAGTATATTCATATTCTTTTTTGTGATTGTCCACGTTTGTGCCGCATTAGTTAATATCGGAATAATGCATACATCAAAAACTTTACATCTAAGATGTAATTGAATTTGTTGATTTCTGAGTACATAGTTTAGTTTACCGAATGCTGCTCAAGCTAACTCTATTCTTCTTTTTATTTCTTCAGTTTGAATTTTCTTATTTAGTATTATTTTTTGTCCTAAGTATATATATTCTTCAACTTTTTCTATAACTTTATCGTTTATTATTGTCACGGTGTCTTCGGAGTGCATGACTTTTGTTTTGTTTAAATTCATTTTCAGTCCTATTTTAGAAGATTCGGTATGTAGTTCTAAAAGCATGGTTTGCATTTCTTGTAGGTAAGTAGCTATCAGGATTATGTCATCTGCAAATCGTAGATTACTGAGGTAGCGGCCATTGATGTTTATTCCCTTATATTTCCAATTTAGGTTTTTAAAAAAGGTCCTCCAAAACTAAGGTGAACAGTTTGGGTGATAAAGTATCTCCCTGCTTGACTCCCCTGTTTAATGGTACAGGGTTCGAGTGTTCATTTTCATTTAGATAGTATGTAGCTGTAGCTTGGTTCATAGTTTCTTTTATTAAGTTAATATATTTGCTGTCTATTCTACAATTTTGCATTGCGTTTATTCCGGCCGTGTGTTCTATGGTATCGAAAGCTTTTTCGTAGTCTACAAATGCTAGGAAAACTGGAAACTTGTATTCGTTACATTTTTCTATTAATATTTTTGTGGTTAACATGTGATCGGAAGTTGAATAGCCTTTTCTAAAACCTGCCTGTTCATATGGTTGGTATTCGTCTAATTTCCTTGTTAGTCGAGTAGTTATGACTTTGGTGAGTATTTTAAACAGGTGTGACAGTAGGCTGATGGGTCTGTAGTTTTCCAATTTTCGACTATCACCTTTCTTGTGTAATAAGATTACTTTAGAGTTGTTCCAGCTCTTAGGGACTTTGTCCTGATATAAACAACTGTCCACAAGCTTAGTTACAATTGCAATTAGTTCCTTACCTCCTTCTAATATCATATCTGTGGTAATACTATCATCATCTTGTTGATGTGTTCTGTAAAGTTCTGTGTAAATTTTTTCTATTCGTGTCAGTATGTTTTCTCTAGTTGTGATTTCATTTTCGTCTTTTCCCATTAATGATATCATCTGACGTCGTCCTAGTGTCGGTCTGAGGCATTTCATACTCTTATTTTTTTCAATAGTTGTTGTTATTAATTTTTCGTTTTCTTTTCTTTTTTGTTGTCTGATTCCTTTTCTAATCTGCCTATTAAGTTCTCTATATTCGTCGGTTCCCCTTTTGATAGATTTATTTAAGATCTTCCTTCTTTCTATTTGTTGTAATATTTCTTTGTCTAATTCATTGTATGTTGTTTTTGGTTTTTTCAGTTGCAGAAGGCTTTTATTCACTGTTTCGGTAATAAGGTTATTCAAATCATCAATATCATTGGAGTTCATCTGCTGCATGCTAACTTGATTTAATGCATGCACTATCTTTTTATTAAATTCACTATTTTTGATTTCTTCAGATGTCCATTTGTATCTTTTTTTTATGTATTCTTTTTCTTTCTAGTTTTTTGTTATTTATTAGTTTTGTTCTTATTAGTCTATGATCGCTTCCTAGGTCAAACTGATTTAATACTGATACGTCTTCTACTAGGTTTCTATTCTTCGTTAAGATATAATCTATTTCATTCTTTGTCTTTTCATCGGGGCTCATCCATGTCCATTTGCTGCTTGGTTTTTTATTGAAAAAGGAGTTCATTGAGTACATGTTATGTTCATTCATGAAATTGAGAAGCATTTCTCCTCTATCGTTTTTTTTCGTAGCCATAGTTACCAATTAAATGTTCATAATCTTCCTCTTTTTTGCCCAATTTAGCATTAAATCTCCTAATAGTATTTCGTAATTTTCTTTATTTGTTTCTATAGCTGTTCTTATTTCATCATAAAATATTTCTACTTCTTCATCGTCGTGGCTTTTGGTCGGAGCGTACACTTGGATCACTTACAAAGTGGTTCTTTTATTAATCCTGATGATGAGATGTGCTACTCTGTCTGATATGGGCTTGAATTTTTCGATACACTGTGTGAGGCTTTGTTTTACCAAAAATCCCACTCCAGTGTATTCGCCACCTTTATGCATAAAATGTGTGCCATTTTTTAGTATTATATACTCATCACTTTTTCTTCTGGTCTCGCATATACCAAGGATATCCCATTTTATATCCTTTAGTTCACTTTCTATTTCTGGGAATCTATTGTCGTCCGTCAGTGTTCGAATATTGTAGGAGCATAGCCAAATTGTCATCTTGTGGCAGCCGGGTCTTACCCAGGGATTCTTAGCACCCCCCCTTCCGTTAGTTGTATGATCGCTGCCGTGATCAAGATTCTGGGAAGTGCTGGGCACTGGGGGCCTTTTCTTTTTTGTCCTGTACATTGACTTGAAGGTTTGGACCGTTATTCCTGACGCTGTTCCAGTGCGGGTTGAGGAGGGAAGGGAAGGATTTGGGTAGGTCTGGGTTGGTGGGTAGGATTTAGGGATTAGGATCCGCTTCTCTTCCGGAAGAGGATTGGGAGAAAAAGCCGAGCTCGCGTGGGCAGGGGCGCATCCCTGAAGCAGACCTGTCTTTACCGGGATCGTAAAGAGTATCTACCTGCTACCACAATCTTGTTCTATCTTTACTTATTTCGTCCATTGGACCCATTCCCGGTTCCAAAAGCTAGTTTCGAACCCACCAACCATCTGGTTGCCATCCACAGTGTCTCCATTGGTGACCTTTCTAGCATCATCTAAAAAAGGTTTCCGAGGTTACAATACGTATGTCACAAATCACAACCACTGGTTAAATATATAATAAATCACTGCAAATCCTGGCTTATACTGATAATATCAATATTGTTGGGAGAACGGAAAGCGCTATACGAGAGGCGTATGTATCATTAAAAGAATCGGCTACAAAAATGGGTTTAATAATAAACACCAACAAACCGAAGTATATAAAAATAAACACGCAACCACAAACACTACGACCACTTGTTATAGAAAACGACGTCATCGAAGCAGTGAACGAATTTGTATACCTAAGAGTGCTCCTTACCACTGAAAATAATACTACCGTATTATTCATCAAGTATACCTATGCTTTTTTTCTTTTATGGAGCTTACTTTTTTAAAGATTCTATCTGTTTGTTCTAACAAATTAATTTATATCTCTTGTTTTTATAATGTGTATACATATTTAAGTAGTTAATCATATTGTTACGATCATTATGGCGTATAAAAACTGTAAACATATTTACTCATTCACGAATGTTCTAGGTCAAATACTACCGAATTCTCCAAAAGGGTCGAATAACCAGTCCAGGTAACTATAATGCAGGCGACGGCCCGAGCCCTCAGAGTTTTTATTAGACGAGAAAGCGATCGACTTTTCTAGTCTAGCTGAATGAGTCACCTAATGGATGGAACGTCATCGATGCTTCGCCAGACCCTTCTAGATAACGGCATTTCATATAAATAACGGTGATTCTCATTGAGGAGAGGCAGTCAAAAAAAGAAGTCCGGTCTCGCGTTAGAATTGTATCGCACGTAAATAAATTATTTGTAAAATAAATTAGTAGTAATAAAGACTTTGATAAATTCGTGAGTGTTATAAATATTGAACCTTTAGAATTAAAATAAGAACAATAAATAAGAATTGATAAAATAGTTCAATATCTACGAAAACCCCATGTAAGTAAC
The DNA here is from genome assembly GCA_918026665.1 of Diabrotica balteata. Lineage (NCBI taxonomy): Eukaryota > Metazoa > Arthropoda > Insecta > Coleoptera > Chrysomelidae > Diabrotica > Diabrotica balteata. The sequence goes on from OU898280.1 coordinate 123,478,556, forward strand.
TTCTTTCTTCCGTATAGGTATATTACCGTTATGCGTTACAAAATACTTGTTTGTTGGTTGTGGTTGACGTAAACAGACGATAGATATCTGGAGCTTTTTTTCACAAATTCACTTTTAATATCGAAACAGATTTTCTGGTATTAGATTCTCTGATATATTATAAACAAATTAAGTATACTTATTATTATTGAAATTATAAAGTTATAGAAAACTTTACCTACAAAAAAATGTATTTAACGTTATTATGTAAATATTTACAATTATTAAAAACAAATTTAATAAAAGTTGGAAACCAGAACTGCAGTAGGTAGGTACCTATCATCGAGTTAGAATCTAGATTCTAACTCGATGGTACCTATGTAAGAAAGAGTAACCTTGGAATATTTTTTTTCTCTCTTAGTAGCTATTCATGAATACTAACAGCAAGCCGAATTTTGTTTGACCTTAAACGCTTCTACAAAAGTAAGTCGTAATAGTTTTAATTGACGCATAAGCACAAACAAGTGGGCTGAGATAAAAATGGGCAACATTCTATTATTTTTAGGTTTATTTTTTACGTTTTTCGTGAAAGACGGTAAGTGTTTTATAAGCAGTATACCAGGTATAATTTTTTTCTTTTATATTGCACTGATAAGTCTATTCCGTAAACGTTGAAATGTTAGAAAACAGTTTATTTAAAGTGCCCTATATATTTTTTAAAACCAGTAGACCAATAATATGTAAATGTTAAACATTTATACCTATTCAGGAAAAAATATTAAGGCTAGGTTTTCTGTTATAATCGATATAAGGTATTTTTATTACGATTTTTTATATCTCCAAATAAATCTAATTTTATCAAACATCAATTTTAAATTTTCGGACTTTCGTTAGCAAAAATCAATATTAATATCAAAGTCTTTTATTTAATAAGATTATAAAATATACTGAATCTTCTTCTAAAATACTGTATCTAACTATCGAGCGTTGGCTATCATAAGTTGCTATAATTTTATTTGCAACAGCTCAAGAGTTATCAGCACTTAGCTGTATACTGTGGCGGAACTGAGATTTTGGCGTCAAGATCTTCTTCAGATTTTGCCACTTCTTTCGAAGATGTTGTCATGTATTGGAGCTTGAGCTTATAATTTATTTGCATGTGCTATCAGAATACCACTCGACATATTCCACTTTCCAATCTTTATTGTTTTATTAATTTTTCTGCGCGTTTTCATTCAGTGTAAAACTACTCACTTCTTTTTCAGTCTACTCAGCTTATTCGTAATAATCTTCTGGATTAACATTAGTCAGAGTCCAGCCCACCACTTCATGTAGCTAGCAGAGAATATATAACAACACCAATTATGTCAATATTATATAGGTGTGATTATTATATATGGATTTAATAAATTGATTAAATAAAAAATAAAGTGAAACATTTTTTAGTAAAATTGAAATTAAATAAATATTACTTACATGCCTATACAATGAATATTATTAATAAATAATTAGCATAAATAACGTTAATTCTTGACAGGTACTGCCATAAAATGTTGGGAGTGTCGATCTGATTTGGACCCAAATTGTGGAGAAAATTTTAACAATGAAACTTTTGCTATCGCAGATTGTAATTTTATTAGACATGAATGGGATGCCAACGGTAAATCCCTACAACCTTCTACCTGTATGAAAATTATTCAGACAAGTAAGTATAGCATTTATTAAATCCGTTTCGTTATGATTTTTTTTGTCATCATTCAATCTTCGCTTATCCACTGCTGGACATAGATCTCCCTCATAATTTTCCATCTATTTCGATCTTGTGCCTCTTGCATCCAATTCTTATGACAACGTTTTAGATCGTCAGTCCAACGTGTTGGTGGACGACCTCTGCTTCGATAGAAAGTTCCAGTATCTATCATTCGAGCCACGTGACCTGCCCAGTTCCATTTCAGTGTTGCTACTCTCTCTACTGCATCAGCCACTCCTGTTCTTTGTCGTAGCTGGCGATTTGGGATCTTGTCTCGTAGTGAAACGCCCAACATAGCACGCTCCATCGACGCCCCTTTGACACACACGGATCTTTTGAACTGTTCTCCTTGTCATGTAAGTCAACACTGGCAAAACACTCTGATTAAAGGTTTTTCTTTTAAGGCATATTGGTATATCAGACGATTTGAAAATATGGTTCAGCTTGCCGAAGGCTGCCCAAGTCAGTCTTATACGACGGATAAGCTCAACGGTTTGGTTATCTTTTCCTATGCGGATCTCATGACCTAGGTATTTATATGCCATTACCTGGTCTATGGATCTTACGCATATATCTTCGTGACTACAAGATTTGTCATCATCTAGGTTTTAGATATATTTATTTTCATTCCCCCTTCTAGCGAGGAAAGGTAGAGCTGATTTAAAAGTTTTTTGGCCTCATCTATCCTATCAGCTATTAGTACAATATCATCTGCAAACCTTAGATGGCTTAAGCTTTTCTCCGTTTATGTTTATGCCCTTGTCGCTCAGTTTTGCCCTTTTACATATTATTCCAAAAGCGTAGTGAACAGTTTCGGCGATATGGTGTCCCCCTGGCGTACTCCACGTTGTATCGGGAATTCTGTCAAGGCTTCCAACACCTTTTGTTGATTTAAGGTGTCGAATGCCTTTTCATAGTCGACAAATATTAAAGCTAGTGGTTTATTATATTCAGTGCATTTTTCTATAAGATTTTTTATTACCAGTAGGTGATTGTTTGTTCCATAGCCTTTTCTAAAACCCGCCTGTTCTATGGGCTAATAAAATTCCAATTTATTTTCTAGTCGTTTCGTAATTATTTTTGTAAATAGTTTATAAATATGTGAAAGTAGACTTATGGGCCTGTAATTCCTGAGGTCGGTAGCATCCCCTTTTTTATGGAGTGTGATCATTTCTGCGTTATACCACTGGGTTGGTGTTATTGCTTCCTGCAAACATCTAGTGAACAGTTTGGCAAGGACCTGCCATAATGTTTTTTCAGCCACTTTCAAGGCATCTGCCACTATTTCATCGCCTCCGGGAGACTTATTGTTTTTCATTTCTTGCACTGACCTTCGAACTTCGTTGGGTGTTACGTCCGGAAAAATTTCAGATTCCTGATTGATTATCTTTGGTAATGATCCACTCCGGTTACATTGCTGTTCTTTGTATAGTTGTCTATAAAAACTCTCTATCGTGTTTATAATTTGAACTCTGTCCTCAATTATTTGCCCCTGTTCATTTCTTAATTTGTGGACGTTTTTTCTTCCAATAGACATGCTCTATCTGAGTACTTTCAAGCTTTGTTTTCTTGTATTACTGTAGTTATTTCTATCGCATTGTATCGTCTCAGATCTTTTCTAACTTCCTTTTTAATTTTCTTATTCAAAATTCTTAGTTCATTTTGGTTTTTGTGTCGAGCAAGAAATAATGAACGTATACAAAAAAAAATCATAAATATAGAGAGAGAATTCTTCCATTTGTCGCATAAATTTTTCTGGTACATTTCCATTTCGACTCTGTATTATCACACGAACGAAACATATCTCTGAACGAAACTCATTGAATATCTTTGCTCTGAATTTGATATATTTTAATGGTATAGTAAAGTCATCACATTTGCTGGTTAAATAAACCATTTGTAATGACATTTTTAAAAGTTTTTTTTTATATTTGCGATAGAAGAGACATATACTTCCACAGTTAGCTAATAGCCTAACAGTGCTGTATTCAGCTTCGATTCAAAAATTCTTTATATAAAGTGTTTATTGTAAGAAAGTGATTTTTGTTTTTGTAAATATGATTAATATTATTCATAATAAAGATTAATTGTTTTTAGTCAATGGTCAAAAGATAGTAATAAGAAGTTGCGCAAGGAGTATAGATCACATAAATTCGGATGGTGAACAAAGCACTTGTGTAGATAAGGATAAATATAATGCTTTGGCGATGCATCAATGTAGAGGTCCAGATTGTCAACAACCAATTCTGTGCCCTAACTGTAACGCCAAATACTGCCCTTGCAGTGACAAGGATGGATGTAATTCTGCTTCTAACTTGAATACGTCAATGTGTATTGCTATTTTATTAACAATGTTAACACAAGTTTTCAAAATATAACAATCAAAAAGTTCTTCAGGTAGAGGAAGAAGATTTCCAAAAAATCTGAATAAACCTATTAAAATATAGATGATAAATAAATAATATTTCTTTATTCTATTCTTCCCCTTCCAAAGTATATTTAAATATTTACAGCAAGCATGACATTTATTACAAAAAGGCGTAAACGACACATTTTCGCCATGATGCATCGGACTCCTTCTACTGTTATAATTATAGAAAATTCGGCCTTCATTCAAAGTCGATCTTCAAGAAATAACAATGGAAATTTTATTTAAAAAAATCCTTTATAAAAGGTATAATAATAAAATCCTGTCGGGCTACATCACAGTACGTTTTCGGAATTAAGATTCCATCATTAGTGCTATCCTAAAAGTATAACTACTTTAATTAAATCAAACATAAAAGTTAAAATTTTGAACAAGGTTATTACAAAAGTTAATACTGGTTAATAACTTTGGTCAAAATGTTAACTTTCATGTTTGATTTAATTAATGTGGTTATTTTTAGAATAGCACTGATGCTGGAATATTAATCCCGAAAACATTCTGTGATGTAGCCCGATAGAGTTTTTATTATTATAGGGACATTTTATAAAGGGATTTTATAAATAAAATTTTTGTGGTACATGGTATACTGCCAACTACAGGAATTTAGTTTCCTTGTAGATAAAAATAGAAATATCAGTTTGGAAAGACAATGCTGAAGCCATCAAAGCTCTGCAAACAACAAAGCCCTAGGAGCAATTGACATGCCAGCCAAGATCTTAATCTGGAAGGAGAAGTCCTAGTTGTTAAAATGCGTAAGCTAATTGAAGAGGTATCAATAATACAGACGATGCCAATAGATTCAAGAGGAGGGATCATTATGCCTATCCATAAAAAGGAAGAAGATACGTTGATATATATATATATATATATATATATATATATATATATATATATATATATATATATATACATATATACATATATAGCAAAACTGGTAAGATTATCGACCGAAACGTAAAAAACAATTTATTGTGTTGGAATATCGGGTATGCGGTCTGTTATTATTAAAAAAAAACTCTTTTTTTCTTTTAATCCTCTATATTTCGCTGATTTTTTGTCAGCTTCATAGGAGACAAAGATTTAGAGTGGAAAGTATTTAAACAAGTTGAACATAATTTGTTCAAAACAGTACTGAGTATTACAAGATATATATATATATATATATATATATATATATATATATATATATATATATATATATATATATACAAGATTAGAGTGGAAAGTATTTAAACAAGTTGAACATAATTTGTTCAAAAAGTACTGAGTACTGTTTTGAACAAATTATGTTCAACTTGTTTAAATACTTTCCACTCTAAATCTTTGTCTCCTGATGAAGCTGACAAAAAATCAGCGAAATATAGAGGATTAAAGAAAAAAAGATTTTTTTTAATAATAACAGACGCATACCCGATATTCCAACACAATAAATTTATATATATATATATATATATATATATATTATATATATATATATATACAAATAACACAGTTTATTAGGGTTAGTGTTATTTGTTTATATCGACAGTCACTAATATCCAGTATTTCTATATATATATATATATATATATATATATATATATATATATATATATATATATATATATATAATTTATATATATACAAATACACGAGAATTTCACTGCTGACTCGCATATGACTATGTTCTTGTAAAGTTCGCAAGCAAAAAGTCAGTAAAATATTTTGTTGGCAAAATTTTGACTAATCTTTCCGATGATTTCGAATATGAGATCAATTATCTTGAGAAGAAAAAATAAATCGAACAAGTTCTTTTATCCAAATGTGCCTGAAGTTGCTAGTGTTTTATCGCAAGACATAGTGACGATTTTTATACCAGTGTTATACGGAAAAACAAAGAGGCAAAAGAATTGTGTTCAGTTCGAAGTGAATTTTGGCGCACTGCATGTTCAATGAACGCTCGTTGTGGACCACTACTGTGTGTCTCAGTGTGGACCACCGTGGGACACAGTGAGACACTTTGCAACGTCAAAAAGAATTTTTTTTACGACTTATGTTTTCAAGTTCAAATATATTTCTGTTGTGTATTTTTGTAAAATAAAAACCAATTTACAGGATTATTTGTTTGTTTTCAATATAAATAGAAAAAGTCAAAAAATCTCCAATGACTAAAAACCGTCTCACTGTGGACCTCTCTCCCCTACGTTACAATATTGCGTACAGTAAGATACTTCTTTCACTATTTCCTTCATTATGAAAATTTTTAATGAATTTGCTTATGGCACAGTTTACCGGTTTTTTTATAATAGTTTTTTATGTTTCTTGTAATTTTATGAAAAATATTTATATTGGATAAATTTTTCAAATTTTAAATAAATAAATAAATTTAAATCAATCAATAAAAAATCCCGGGTACAGACCTTCACTTCATTCTGTTTTGAAGAATACTTCAAATACCACAAGAAAATACCTTCAGAATCAGATCAATATTAGTTGTAGGTAGTAAGTACATAGTTTGAATCAAAAAAATTATTAATATGATTTCGCGTTTCTATTTTAAGATGTTTCTGACTACATAAAATTGAAAGTATTCTATACGGTTGAACTCATATTGAAGTGAAGATTTCCAGAAAGGTACAATATACAGACTGTTGCTTTTAATAGACGAAAGTGAAAAAATTATAAATTTGGCAACGTAACAAACATCAAATTTCAAATTTTCATATTGCAAAATACGTGTATCCTGTTTTTGTACATACAATTCGAACCATCCATTTAATAGATAATTATGCCTTTCCATACTTTTGATCCACTCTGTATATATGATTTTATTGGAAATGTTTACTGCAGTATGTAAGAAAAGGTAACCTTGGAATTTTTTTTCTTTTACTAGTATTCATAAATACCAGTTGGAGATGGAATTCCGTTTGACATTAAATGGTTTTAAAAAAGTAATAGCTTTAATTGATGCATAAACACAAACAAGTTGTCTAAGACAAAAATGGGTAAAATTGTATTATTTTTAGGTTTAGTCTTTACGTTTTTTATAAAAGATGGTAAGTGTTTTATAATAAGTATACCAGGTATGAAAAAAAATCATTTTGTCTTTTTTTTCAAATCTTATAAAATCTATATCTCATAAAAGTTAAGAAGTTAGAAATCTGTTGATACAAGTTATTTATATTATGTAACAATAATTATTAACAATATTGAAATTAATAAACCACAAACGCAAATGACAAATGTTTTGATTGTAAATATTAAATATTTGTGTTCAAGAAAAAATTATTAAGGTTAAGTTTAAGATCGATATAAGTCATTTTTATTAAAATTTTTGATATCTTCAGAGTTAGGACCTGAACCCAAATTGGTGAGCAGGTATTAGTTCACGATCTGATAGTGTTTCTTATTCTTAACAGTAGGTATCAGCTTCTTTAAGATTTTTGAGATTATTGTCTACAAGCTAATGGGCGATGTGATTTAACATCTAGTGATTGAGCGAAGATGCTGGTGTGTTTGTACTTACACCTTGTCCTAATGCCGTTGTTTCACGCACCAATCATATAACGCTGGTTTTTTCCTTGGGGAACAAGTTTTGTCCTTAGGAAAATAGGTTCACTTTGTATACTTCTTTAGGACCACCCAGAAAACTGGGATAAATGAAAGTTTCGCATAAAGTGTTTTAACAAGTCTATTTAAACAATTACTACAACGTATTTTGGACGCCGATAACTTGCTTACGAAAACTGATTTATGAAATTTAGTTTGAATATATGTGCAAAAAACTAGATAACTTGTCGGTGATACAATATTGACACGAACTGAGTAAACTTATTAATGTACCGACTGTGTTAAACCTTTTAAGTTGCGGCTATCGCGAACAAGAGCCTAGCGCTTATCCAATGCTGGATTCGAACTGATCTCCACTCACTCCCTTCAATCACTCTGCTCGTAATCGTTGCTAAAAATTCAGAAATCGTCCCCTGACGACCTCGACGTATATAAAGGATATGTTTACATTTAAAATTACCTCCAACTCTCCTCTCATTGATAAAACTACCTGAGAACGGTATTTTTCAACTTTCTTTACTGTTGGGAATTTTCGAAAGACTCAATTTGGAAATTACTAATCCTTTCATTGTTATGATTCTTTGGCGATTTTAGAAGTTTATGTCTAGAATGTTATTTGAATGCAAGCTATTGGCTCCGTATAGATTATTAGATGGTATACAAGAATTTTATATTCTGGATTGGCGACCAAGCAAGATGCATATCGAAGCAGAGGACGACCACCGACTAGATGGATGGATGATATCAAGCGCATCACCATAAACTGGATGCAAGAAGCTCAAAATAGAAATAGGTGGAACATTTTACGGGAGGTCTACGTTCAGCAGTAGACAAATATAGGCTAATTGACTGAACATTGTATTATAAACTGATAATATTGATTATAACACAACTTATCAAAAACAAGTTGGTTGGTGGGAGGACACAAGTTTTATTTAGGTTCTAAACTGGTTGTAAATCGCATAATTTTCAGATAAAACTAGTTTTCAACTGTTGTTTTAAAACAGTTGCTTCAAGGCCGCTGGACCTAGACAAACGAATTGAAAGAGTTTCAAAACATATATTTCAGAAGAATAGTCTTAAATTTTAAGTATTTTTAAACAAAAATGTCTCATTTGGAGTCTCATTTGAACAAAGGTATCAAAGATTTTGTCAAACGTATTAACAATCTTAATTATTCACAGGTACTTCCATAAAATGTTATGACTGTCGATCTGACGTTGACTCACGTTGCGGAGATGATTTTAATAACGAAATTCCTGCACTCGTAAATTGTAATTTCCGATATAATGAAATTGGCGCAGTTACGCGCCAAAATATTTCTACCTGTGTGAAAATTATTCAGACAAGTAAGTATAGCGTTTATTATATAAAATCCGTTTGGTTTTAGATGTCGAGCATCAAATAATACAAAACCCATGAACGTAAAAGAACAATAAAACTAATACAAGCCATTAAGATGTTTGTATAATCTATTTATATATTATATCTTTTTGACAGTTATAAAGTTCAGCTAGCTACTCTATCCGATACACTAGTTATTTCTACTACTCTTCGTTTCCATTTCTTGTTGATTAGGAATCCAATACCAATTAGGAGTCCAATTTGGTCCGTTGATGTCTCTCAGTTTCCTGGCAATAATTCCAATAGCTCTTCATATTCCGTCTCACTTCCCTAATTCCTATGACGTTCCATTTTAATTTTCAGTTTCTTTTTCCAGTTTTACAAGACTGGATTGATTTGATAGCGAGCGACAGTTATATATGGCTATATAAATCGTTGTTGTTTTATTTTGGGTAGTGGTTTAGACTACGCAGATTCTTAGCACCCTCTGCCCGCCTGATTTACTCCGAAAGCTACCTAGTTCAGGGCCATTTGGGTCTACGGAGAATGAGGGCGATGATACATATTGCAAATATATTTATGTTTATTCGAGGTGGCTATACCGCTCTAAAGAGGTCGAAATACATATAAGCGGCTTGCCGCCGCTCTGTATTGAAACAAAAATCTAGTACCGTCTTTATATTTTATTTCTTTACTCCGTTTGGAGTACCAGAAATTGAATTCACTACGAATTTTGACCATGATGAACGGCATGAGGAATGCAATCTTAGATTCCCTTTCCGAGTAATTTATCAAGCTGTTTGCTTTGCAAGTTTTAGAAAGCACAGTGGTTAAGATTTTACTTCGATTTCATCAGGTAGAAATCGTATGATTTCTCTTTTTTATTGTCTAAGACGGGAATAGATTTTGTTTAGATCCAGAGAGGTGGCTATATCGCTCTGAAGAGAACTAAAGAGGTTGAAATACGTATAAGCGGCTTGATGCCGCTCTGTATTGAAACAAAAATCTAGTACCGTCTTTATATTAAGTATAAATTTTTATTTTGTTAATTATGATTATTATTCGTATTAATTTAATATAAATAGGTATTAATGGTTTTTAGTTAATGGTAAAAAGATAATAATAAGAACTTGCAAAGACAGCGCAATGAGCATAGATCCCATCAATTCAGATGGTAACCAAACCACTTGTGTAGATAAGGATAAATATAATGCTGTGGCGATGTATCAATGTAGAGGTCCAGACTGTCAACAACCAATTCTGTGTGATAACTGTAACGCCAAATATTGTCCTTGCAGTGACAAGGATGGATGTAATTCTGCTTCTAACTTAAATATATCAATTCATATTGCTATTTTATTAACACTGTTAACACAATTTTTTAAAATATAACAATTAAACAAATTTTTCATTTGAAGAAAGCAAGAGTATTTCGGAAAATATTTCCAAAAAAATCGAAATAAAGCTTTTGACATATAGATAAACAAATAACACTTCTTTATTCTATTCTTCCCCTTCCAAAATATATTTTAATATTTACATCAAGCACCTCAATTATGTTAAAAAGACGTGAATGACATACTCTGCCCTGATTCAGCGGACTCCTTCTACTGTCATCATTATTGGAAGTTCCGGCATTCATTCAAAGAAGAATTTTCCAGAAATATAAGTAGAAATATCAGCTACGAAAGACATTTCTGCGACTTGCAAAGCTCTGAAAAATCACAACGCCACAGAAGTAGGTGACATACCAACATAGCTCTTAATCAAGGATGTGAAGCAATAGTTGTTAAAAGGCATGAGCTAATTAACACACATGGTTAAATTCAAGGATCTCCCGGCGATACCCAGGGACCTTCATCCCTAAGCCAAAATCCATAGATTCTTAGATGACGTGCCTTCAGAATCTGAATCCGATGCTGAGGAGACTGTTAAGCAAGAAAATAGAGATCTGCAAGCCAATAAAGATAGGCCTAAGGGTAGTTCAGATCAACTTTTAACAGTGCAAGGTAGCCTCAGCAGTCCTAGTAGCGCTTAAGAGGACGTTTGATATTTCCTTTGTACAAGAGCCTTGGGTAAACCAAAGGAAGGTAAAAGGTTTAGGGTTAAATAGAGAAGTGATTTACAGTAGATCTACTAAAGTCCCCCGGGCCTGTGTGATTGCCAGCAAGGGGTTAGGAATACTGCTGCTAATTAATGTCTGTTCCAGAGATCTGACGACAGTATGAATGAAGTGGAGGAGTTGGTGAGACACTGCAGGAAAACGGAGACCCAACTGCTCATCGGCTGCGACGCCAATGCACACCACAGGACCTGGAGAGCACGAACATCAATAAAAAGAGTGAGTCATTATTGAAATTTATTATGACAAATAATTTGGACATGTTAAATATAGACAAAAACCGACTTTCATAACCAAAAGTAGAAAGAAAGTAATCGATATTACAATAACCTCAAATTTCCTGAGGAACTTTATATCAGAATGGCATGTGTCTGAGGAGGAGAGCTGTTCAGACCATAGAAACATTAGATACATTTTAGAAGAGGGGAAATCAGCCAAAGCAAAAGTCACTTATCGGAACCCACGTTTAACCAACTGGGAGGCTTATAAATAATTCTAAACCAGCATCTGTCGAGGATGAGGAGAACGATAAATGGCGCCACGGATCTAGAAATGGCAGTCAATGATCTAAATGACGCTGTCATTTCAGCATTCCAAGAAACCTGCCGTCTAACGAAGAGGAGTTCCAACAGAATATGCCATGGTGGAATAAAGCACTGTCTGTATTGAAGAACAGAACGAGGAAGTTCTTCAACAGAGCCAAAGTAACCGGAGAATGGGGAGAATATAGAACCACAAGGACAACCAACCAACTGTGAGGAAATTGGAAGCACTTGTGCTTATGCTTATGCTAGATTTCAAAAGGTGCTATCAAAGGAGAAAACACAATTAACCCAATCCTGAATGACAAGGGATAGTATATCAATACAGAAAGAGACACGGCTAAAGAGCTCTTCAGGGTGCACTTCCCTGGATCACAAATAGTTGAATCACCAATTGACTGGGAATCAGTAGGAAACGAGGCTGTGAAGATGTCCTCAAGAACTAAGTGAAAGACAGTCAAATGATTGTAAACTATGAAAAAGTAACATGGGCAATGAACTTATGTGAGCCCTATAAATCACCAGGAAATGATGATATCCAGTGTTATTACAAAAGGGACCGGAACTTTTATACAGCAGAATTTGCAATGTACTCAGAAGTAATGTAGCCTTTGGATACATGCTTAAAGCATGTAGAGAGATTAGAGTAACTTTCATCCCTAAACCGGGGTCAAGAGGACGGGACAAGGCAAAGTCTCTAATACCAATAAGTCTAATGTCATTCCTACAGAAGACATTATAGAAACTGCTCGACAGGTATATTAGGGATGAAACATTGGTACACACTCCACTACATAAAGAAAAACATGCCTATAATGCAGGGAATTCAACCGAGACAGCACTCCAGGAACCCGTAAAAAATGGAGAACACAATTGAAAATAAAGAGGTTGAGCAGTCAGTCAGTATTAAATCGAATTGGAGTTTATTATTTATTGCCTCACTAGCAGAATTAGACAGAATGCACAGATTACTAGTTGTGGATACAATTATCACAATAAACAAATTGACAAGTTACCAACATCAACAAAAGAATTAATAAAGAAATGGTTAGAGGCCAGAAATAGTCCAATAAACAATAGTATGCTAAAGACGGAGCTGTACGATTTAGTAAAAATGCATAAACCAGCATATGTTCGTTATGCAATAGACGAGATCGCAATAAAACATGTACATACATTTTTAAGATTACCTCCATATCACCCAGATCTTAATCCAATTGATCCGATCGGGCCAGCTTAAAATCGTATGTAGCATCAAAAAATATTACATTTAATATCAATAATCTAAAATACTATGCGAACAATTATTTGCCACTTTCCCTCCTATTGAGTGGCAAAGCCGATGCAAAAAATATGAGAAAGAATTTTTGGTTCAACTAGCAACAATGGAAAATAATATGAAAACATTTGTCATAACTTAAGAAATAGTGATTCGGAATGGGATTTTTCTGATAATAAAGGATCTCTAACCCCCATCGGTAAAAAAAATCTAATTTATTCTATATAATATTTATCATCAATCAGCCAATCGCGTCCACTGCTGGACATAGGCCTCCCTCAGTTCTTTCCAGTGTTCTCAACACTGGGCCGCTTGTAGCCAGTTTCCCGCTACACGTTTTATATCATCGGTCCATCTAGTCGGTAGTCGTCCTCGGCTTCTTTTATAGTTTCTGAACCTCCATTCCATAATACCTCTTATCCACCGTCCATTTTGTGTTCTGACTAAGTGCCCTGCCCAGTTCCACTTAAGCGCCGTGGTTCTTTTGATGACGTCTTGAACTCCTGATCTTTGTCTGATTTTTTGGTTTGTTATGTGGTCTCGAAGGCTCACGTTCAGCATTGCACGTTCCATGGCTCGTTGTGTAACTCTGAGTTTATTCGCAGATTTTTGCGTGAGTGTTACAAGTCTCTGCTCCATAAGTTTGTACAGGCAAAACACATTGGTTATAAACCTCTCGCTTGAGACACATGGGAATTGAAGTTTTTAGAATATGGCTTAATTTGCCAAATGCTGCCCATTTTAGGCCTATTCGCCTCTGTATTTCATGTGTTTGATTGTCTCTGCTTATTTTGATTTCGTATCCCAGATATTTGTAAGTGTCTGTTTGTTGTATGGTATTATTGTCAATAGTTATATTTCCACTCATTAAGAGATTTGTTATAAGTTTAGTTTTCTCAAAGTTTATATTTAATCCTGCTTTTTCAGACAGACTTTTAAGCGAATGCATCATATAAACTGTATCATGTAAGTTATCTGCGATTAATACCACATCATCTGCACACCTTAGGTGATTTAATCTTTCTCCATCAATATTGATGCTCATATCTTGCCATTGAGTGCTCTTAAATATTGACTAGAGCTGCCGTGAACAATTTTGGTGAAATATTGTCTCCTTGTCTAACTCCTCAACCTAAGCTGAATTTTTCTGTGTCTTCGTGTAGTCGTGTACTTGATGTAGCGTTCTCGTAGATGTTTTTGATTAGTGTCGTGTACCTGTAATCTATTCGGCTTTGATTTAGGGCTTCCAGTATTGTTTCAAACTCTACAGAATCAAAAGCCTTCTCGTAATCGACAAATGCAAGAACCAGTGGTATGTTGTACTCGAGGTAGTTTTTTATTAAGATCTTTATGGTATGCAAATGGTCATTTGTGCCATATCCTGCCCTGAAGCCTGTCTGTTCTTTGGGCTGATAGAAATCAAGTTTAGGTGTTAGCCTCTTTGTTAAGATTTTCATAAAGAGTTTGTACATATGTGTCAAGAGGCTGATGGGTCTATAATTTTCTAATTTAGTAATATCGTCTTTTTTGTGTAACAAGACTATTACTGCATTGTTCCAGTGTTTCGGAATCGTACCCGCATGTAAGCATTTATTAAACAGTTCGCTTACTGATTTTAATAAAATTTCTCCTCCTGCTTTTATTGCCTCGATATCGAGCCCATCATCACCAGGCGATCGATGGTTCTTCTTTTCCTTTAAAGCTGCTCTTACTTCTGACACAGTAATGGTTAAAAGTATTTCCGATCCCTGATTTATGAGAGTCTTTACTCGTGTCGGGAAATTGTCTTGTGGTCTTTGGCTGGTATAGAGGTCTTTATAAAACTCTCTGGTTATTTTCAGAATGTTTTGTTTATCTGTTGTTGCCTTTCCGTCTTTATCTCTCAGCTTGTATATTTCTTTTTTACGTTGTGTAAGTTTTCTTTTTATTACCCGTTGTTCTCTTCTACTGTTTGAGTAATTACATTAGTATTATATCTTCTTCCCAACTTATAGTTGGAAAGAAGCATGGATTACTCCAATTCACAAAAAAGGTCCAAAAGATATTTGCGGAAACTACATATGTATCTCTGTCACCAGTACCTTTAGCAGGATGTTTGGTAAAATCTTAAAAAACATGATTGAGAAAGAATACGAACCTCATGAAATTGAACAGCAAGCAGAATTTAGAGCTGGAAGATCTTGCGTAGACTACATATTTACCCTAACACAACTGAATGAAAAAAAGTTGCAAGAAACCAGGAAATACATCTTTTATTTGTGGATCTCACAAAAGCATATGACACGATTCCTGTGAGAAAGCTGTGGCAGTCTCTTGAACGATCTTCATTAAATAGCACGATCATCGCCGCAGTCAAACAATTATACAATAAAGCATCATCAAAAATCAAACTAAACAACACCTTATCAGAAGAATTTCCAGTAACAAAAGGCTTACGACAATGGGGATCCAACTTGACGACGATACAACATTATACACTCTACATTTTGCGGACGACCAAGTAGTAGTGGCAGCAGACAAGGAAGATTTAGAATTCATGACGAGACGGTTGTTTAAAACATGGACCTCTCTGTAAATAGAAACAGAACGTAATACTTATGCATCGGGAATGAAGTAGAAGATCTAATGGTCAACGAACATGAAACGATCAAGAACTGTGAGGAATATATATATTTGGAAACAACAATCAACTAGAGTGGGCGCAGCGAAAAAGAGATAGAGCAAAGAATCGTGAAAGGAAAAAGGGTGATAGGATGCCTAAACCCGATGCTATGGTCAAAAGAACTATCAAATCAAAGAAAGCATCTCCTCTTTAACTCCATCTTTAAAAGTATAGTGCTCTATGGATGCGAAACACGACAACTTACTAAATCCCTTGAGCGACGCCTACTTGCATTGGAAATGGACTTCTGGAGAAAATCAGCTAGAAAATCAAGGCTTGATAGAATACAAAATGACCATATCAGAAATATAATGGGAGTCAAGTCAACCATCATTGACGAAATTCAAAGGAAACAACTGATCTGGTATGGTCATGTGAAAAGAATGGACGACGACAGGCTGCCAAACCAAATTTTAAAATGGACGCCACGGGAAAGAAGGAAGAGAGGAAGGCCAAAACAATCCTGGCTGGGCGGCATTCAGAAGGCAATATCGGAAAGAAACCTTCACCCTGGCGAATGGAATGACCGACGTAGCTGGAAACTGGGAACCGGAAGGCGAAGAACGCTATAAAAAACCGGGATAATAAATAAATTATATCTTCTTACATATTTTCTAATTTCCGTTGAAATTCTTTTATTTAGTTTTTATATTCTTCTTTGTGTCCCTTTTCGTTCTCGCTTTTCGTATTTCCATGAGAGCTTTTGTATGTTTGCTAATCTTTTCACTTTTGGTGTCATTTTTCTTGCAAAATTTGAGTTGTGCGTTTCTAACCGAGTCTGTTATTAATTTATTGTGATCGTCGATACTTAGAGGTTTGGGATTATTACTCTGTAAAGTTTCGGCTATATTTTTTATGTATGCTTCTGGATGGTTTGGTGAATTCCAAACTATGCGTTTGCAACTTTTTATCATCTTTGCTCTTTCTTTTTGTAGATTTATCGTTACTCCAGCTCTTACTGGTCTGTGGTGGCTTCCTACTGATAGTTTATTGAGTACAGTAACATCTTGAATAATTTGCTTTTTGTCTGTTATTATATAATCATATTCGCTCTTAGTTATTCCGTCTGGACTAGCCCACGTCCATTTACTATTCTGTTTCTTCTTCTTCTATTACATTTATATAGTATAGCAATAGCATACTGAACTAAATAATTACAAGTATATTTAAAATGTCATTAATAAAATAAATAAATAAATAAATGTTATTTAAAATATGATATAATAAAATCCAATAAAAAAGTTATAAAAAAACATGTCATAATTATCTATTGTTTGCCTCAAGCCTTACCATGATTGTAATGTTCGGGTAAATTCCATCCTTTTCTGGCCGAATACTTTCTCTCTCTGCGCACTAGAAGCTCCGCCCATTTCACGAGATTCCTGTTCAGTAGTAATGTATAGAAGG
The DNA here is from genome assembly GCA_918026665.1 of Diabrotica balteata. Taxonomy (NCBI): domain Eukaryota; kingdom Metazoa; phylum Arthropoda; class Insecta; order Coleoptera; family Chrysomelidae; genus Diabrotica; species Diabrotica balteata. The sequence goes on from OU898280.1 coordinate 123,495,618, forward strand.
TACAGATTGAAGCAAAAAGCTGAAGCTTGTGCCAAGAATTCGGGCAGTGAACATAAACAGTGAGAAAGCAATGGTACAAGTAGGGCATAATACTGAACAAGAAAGTGAAAATGATCAACTGGCGGAAAGTTTAGATAACAAAAACATCTTTAATAATAGTTATAAATCTATAAGTGTGCATTTGAACGAAAAATCCTTAGACACATATATAAGGGGATAAAGGAAAATGACATACGGCGCAGAAGATATAACTTTGAAATATACACAGCATACAATGTCAGAAGGTCAAAGGGAATACCCAAACTTAGATACATGGAACAAGTGGAACAAGACCTGAAAACACTTAAGATTACCAACTGGAAAAACAAAGCAAAAAACAGAACAGAATGGCGAAAAATCCTAGAACAAGCCAGGACCCAGAAAGGGTTGTCGAGCTACTGATGATGATGATGAAATCTGTAAGTGATGAAGGATCAGACTTTGAGGAAAAAGTAATTAAGAAAACAAAAATAACGTTATCAGTGCGTGTTTATTTAATTTATTACAAAATATGTACGCATAAAATTGTTAAATAAAAAAAATTAACAACTAGATGAAATTTTACTAGCATTGAGTAAATATGTGTATTTTATATCTTTTATTAGTATTTTATCTGTGTCGCTTTCTAGTACTTGGACCGGGTTCGTTAATGTCTTCATTAGTAGATGTTATCGAAATATTTTTTCTTCCGCTCCTCCTCCCAGTTCTTGTTTGCGTAGGTGAAATGTCATCAACATCTAAAAAGGTTTTAAAAATATATTAGATAATAAAGGACTATACTTTTTCTCTATCCTGCATACATATATCAGTACATGCAAGAAATACAGGTAGTACTATTCATAAATGATAGAGTTACGTCATATCTAAAAATTAGTATCTATTTTTTTTCTCCACTCTTGATATTGACAAATTCTTCACTCATTCCGGGGACAAAAATAAATTTGTTGAATACAACTTACCTTAGTACAAAAGTTACAGCCCGTTGAAGTTACAAAATAAAAATTGTTTTTTTTGCATTATCTCCTAAACTACGTTACTTTCTTGTTCTGAAGGCATTTTGTCATACAAAAGAAACAATAAAATCTAAGCGCACAGAAAAATTTTAAGAGGGGTGTGCAGCCCTAAATCCCCCCAAACTTTTGAGTGCGTTCAAATCAAATGAATTTTGTAACATCATTAGTTTAACACATTATTTTTAAAACTTTTTTGCCTCTTATCACTTTTTCGAAAAACTAGTTTGGCCATAAAATTACAATTAGTTTCTACGGCTGCAATAATTACAAACAATTCCATCAATAATAGTCAATAATTTGAAGCTATCATTTATTGTGTGAATAAGAGTAATATTAAAAATTTTGATATTACAATGGCCTACACATTTCAGGAAATGGCAGATATGCATTTAACTTTGGGTAAGTTGGATCAGATTAAATTATGATTTCAATAAACTATCGGGAATATCGTAGGTGAATGTCAACGAAATAGTGCAGCAGCCGCAAGGCGCTATCAGTAAAATACCTCAATCGAAATACACCCGATAGACGATTATTTCTGACCATTGATCGTCGTTTACGTGAAACGGGTCAATTCCAACCGCAAGTTGTTGGCAATAGTGGTCGTCCAATAATGGATGCAACTGATGAAAACATTTTAGAAATCATTGAAGACGTCCCTGGAACAAGTACAAGGGTAATAGCAGCTCAACTAAATGTTCCTCACGTAAGGGTTTGGAGGCATTTAAATAATCAGCTGCTTTAATCCCATCACTTGTTAATGGAAAACACTCGAAATGTTAAATGTATTAGAAATATTTTGTTTACCAACGAGGCTACCTTCAGTAGAAATAGAATAACGAACTATCATAACGAGCACATTTGGGTCGACGAATCTCCTCACGCCAAAAAAACGACTCATCACCAAAGGACTTTCAAAGTTAATGTTCGGACAGGAATTGTGGATAACAATCTAATAGGCCCAGTATTTCTTCCCAACAATTTAAATGGTGATAATTATTTGCAGTTTTTGGCAAACTATTTACAAGAGTATTTGGAAGAAGTGAATATTGCAATAAGGCAAAATATGTGGTTTCTATAAGACGGAGCTCCACCGCATCACAGTAATGAAATCCGGGAATACCTTTGCAGGCAGTATCCTGGTCGGTGGATTTTGAAGGGGTAGTGACGTACCTATTTCTTGGCCACCCAGAAGTCCAGGTCTTAACCCGATGGAATTATGCTTTTGAGAAAGTGTAGAGAAAGCTTTAGAGAAAGTGTATTCTGTAACAATTGAGAACGAACAACACTGAGGGTTAGAATAATTGAAGCTTCAAATCAATTTGGTCAGAAAAATATGATTTTTTAGCGCATCCGGTATTGAAGAAAATGGGGGTCATTTTGAACATTTATTGTAATATCATATTTATAGAGGTTATAGACATTTTTTGTTCTTGTTAATTCATTTAAGCCATTTATTAGTTGCACATAATTTTTATAAACGTAACACAATAAAAACTGTTTTTTGAAAAAAGTGGTAAGAGGCAAAAAATAATGTTTAATAATCCTAATGTTTGTATTTTGAGAACAATTTCCGAACTGGAAATTGAATCGTTAATAAATGTACTTTAAACCTTTTATTGTGGCTTATTCCCATTTAAATAGTAATTACTAAAAAAAATTTTTAAAGATAATGTATTAAACTAATGATGCCACAAAATTCATTTGATTTGAATGTACTCAAAAGTTTGGGTGGATTTAGGGCTTAGATTGTGTGGTTTCTTTTTTATGAAAAATGCTTTCAGAACAAGAAAGTAACGTTTCATGCACCATACTATATTATAATATAAATTTAGTATTTCTTGGTTTTAGGTTCAATAAGTAATATTAAATTTGAAACTAGATTTTATTGTCCATTGAAATCAACGTTTCAGCAGCAAACCCTTGCCTTTGTCAAGATTTAAAATGTAAAACGGGACACTGACATTAATGACTTGACAGAAGTAAAAATTGATATCTCATGTATTGACTGATATAATTTATATCTCAGATTTAATTTAATTTTACTTATTAAATCTAAACCCAACAAGAAATACTAATTTTATAATATATCTGTGTGATGTTACATAGTTTTTTAATTAGAAAAATGGACAAATAATTGGTACAGTCCGTCCCAAATCCGTCTTTCAATGCGTCATATAAAAAAAGATAACCTTTTCACATTTAACCGATTGTGATCCTGCAATTGTCAGATTTAACTAAAATGTCATGCAATAATTTTCAACATCCTTAAAATCCTATATGGCGTCACATTTAGTGACGCACTGAAAGAAGGGTTTGGGACAGACTATAGTTGCGTGCATATACTAAAGATTAATAAATTACGACAAAAATGTAAAAGTGATTTGTGAAATAATATGACCAATTCATCATTTAATTTCCTCTTTTAGATTCGTTGTTCCAATTATTGCAAACACACTCTTTTGAATGCTGAGTATCAACTGTTTTTTTTTATGGGTACTTAATTTCGTCTCCCTATTAGTACTTAAGAATTGGTTCCTATCGCGAGAGGAGGCCGTTTTATGTGGTGATTAAAATTCTATTCTTTCATCTCGAGTGTCGTATGCAACGGGAAAACAGATAAATAAAATTGTACAAGAAATTATAAAATTTAAATATTTTATATACAAAACTACACTTTACATACCCATGCTATTAGAAACGTCAGATTCAGTTGTTTGACTGTTATCTGCATGTTCTATTTCATTAGTATATTCAACATTACTCTGGTCTTCTATTGAAGACATCCATTCTGTAAGGCAACATGGGCAATTTTGTTGATTTTCTAAATATTTTTTTATACAATGTATATGGAATGTTTTATAGCATGATTCACATGATTTTCCCTAAAAATACAAGAGAATTACTTATGTTTATTTTATGAAAATGTAACTTACTAAGAAAGATTTTTCAGATTTTAACATAGCTAACAATATGATTAAGCCATAATATGCCACATACAATTTAAATATGGGTGCTGATCTCATTATATCTGTACTTTACATCATTAAAGTGTCCACTTATTTGTTCATTTTTTTTTTCATTCTTAATTAACGGATTTTCTTGTCTAGTACAAAAAAGTATAGGTGACTGAGTTAGTTGTCACATGAGTATACCAGAAGAGAAATTGCGAAAAATATCACAATATTTCTTATTAGCGACATCTGCCAGAGTTCCTACAATCTCTGAGATTCCTCTCATAAAATTATACAAGCTTAGGTTTCTAAATAAACTCTCATTTGTTGAAACAGTCTTGCAACTGCCTAAAAGTAAAATGTTATATATAGAAAAAAAGTGGTTGTTTGTTGTTTTCTAGACTTTTGAGTATCTGAACGGTAATAATAACCATTAAGGTAATGAATCAGTAGTGGTCACTGAATCAGTAGTTGTCACTCTTAGGAAAATAAGGTAAAATTACTAGTTGTCAACCATTATTACATTGAGATTTCATAATTTATGAAGACCTGGCAACATCTAGATGCCACTAGCCGAGTTTGAAGTTTCTCTGTACAATATTTCCAATATGGCGTTTTAATGTTTGTGTGTATCTCACGTTTTAATGAATATTTCTATATTTTCTTAGTGAAAGTGTTAAGAAAGGTAATTTTTAATTTTGGCTGTAATATAATTTCTATAGTAATTTATAATGCAGTTTCAAGTTGGAGCTTTTAATGAAGCATTTTACAAAAATGTTAATAGGTCTTTGAAATTGTTTGAGGTTATTTTTTGCTAAAACTAGGGATGACATCTACTGATTATGACTATATGGTAAAAATCAGTTGTGGTCATTTGGTGCCATGTACTGATTACGAACCAATTTTAACTAATCAGTAGTTGGCATCACTGTCACTAATGCCTCTTTCTATAATATTTATCCTATTTTCTGCATTAATAGTTACTTATGAATGCGTGTCTCTACAGTTTTTTATATTGTGCCGCTAGAATATATCATTGTTTCAGGAAAGAAATAAATAAAATTATGTCTCAACGACGCAAATTATTTAATTACGAAGAATGGCAGATGGACAGGGCCTTAGAAGATATTTCTCGTGGGGTTCCAGTTGCTACTGCTGCAAGAAATCATAACGTTCCAAGAATGACACTGTCTAATAAGTCAAAAGGCAAGTCTCCAAAGATACGTCGAATGGGCCCAGAAACAATTTTATCTCAGCAAGAGGAATCTATTTTGGTTACATGGATTCGGAAAATGAGCCATATCGTTTCCCTATCACAAAAGATGAAATGCTAGATAGTGTTCAATTGTTGATTCGAGAATTAAAAAGAAAAAACCCGTTTAAAGATGATCGACCAACATTAGGGTGGCTACAACGTTTTAAAATCCGTCATCCAGAAATTTCAATCCGAACAGCGCAGAACCTAACAATTACCAGAGCATCTGTATCTAAACAAGGAATTAAAAACTGGTTTAAAGAAGTTTCATTATTCTTGAAAGAAAGTGGTAATTTTGACATCTTACTAGATCCAAGCCGAGTCTATAATGGAGACGAGTCAGCTTTTTTCCTGAACCCTAAAGGTAATAAAGTACTAGCAAGCAGAGGGCAAAAAAACGTATATCAACGAGTGAATTCGGATGAAAAAGAATGCTTAACTGTATTGGTTACAGCAAGTGCAGCAGGAAAAGTAGCACCTCCAATGGTAGTCTTTAAGTATGACAGGGTACCGCGTGATATTGCGAATAGTGTTCCTGAAAGGTGGGGAATCGGTAAATCCGACTCAGGATGGATGAATGGTCCAAATTTTTATGAATATATCACTAATCTATTTCACCCATGGTTAATTCGAGAGAAGATTGTTTTGCCAGTAATTATTTTATCGATGGTCATGTCTCCCATCTAACCTACCATACAAGCAAGTTTTGTGATGAAAACGGTATAATTTTGATCGCATTATATCCGAATGCTACACAACTCCTACAACCGATGGATGTAGCAGTATTTAGAACACTCAAGGAAGGGTGGAAACAAAAGGTGCACCAGTGGCGAAATGAACACCTTGAGAATCCAGTTTTAACGGAAAAGAGACTTTTGTCCTTTACTTGAACAGGTCCTTCAAGAAAGGATTACTAAAGAGATTTTGAAAAATGGATTTCGAAGATGTGGTCTTATACCGTGGAATTTTGAGGCTATTCAATTTCCAAAAGAAGAAAATACTGATAACTTACCAATTCTTGAAGTTCACAATTCTGATAAAACTAAACAAGAATTCAAAGATGGCTTGGCCTTTTTAGAGAAACATCTTGATGCAAAGTTGTTAACTGATTTTAAAGAAAGCAATGATGAATGGACAGGAGAAAATAAATTTCTAGCACTTTTTGAATTTTACAGGAAGGTATTAAACACTTGTACAGAACTAAATAGGGAAAGCAGGGAAGAAAGTAATATATCAGTAGTTTCCGATGCCCCTGCAGCAATATTACAAAATCCTGAACCCGAGGACCTCAAAACAAAAACCACTCCTTTAATTGATATTTCTGCACATGAGCCGCATCCAGGACCTTCAAATATTAATCGGGTGTCTACAGTTGCCATTGCAGATATATGTACTCCAACCGACAAGCTCATAAGGAATATAAATAGCTCACCAATTGAAAAGTCTGGCGTTCAGCGTGTAAAAGTTGAAGTTGTTAAAAAGAAATTAATCATAGATGGTCAGACAATCCCAACTCCTTTCAAACAAGCATTGCATTGGCCTGAAATAATGGATACAGGAAATAAAAGACGAAAAAAAGAGAAAATTCCATTTGTTGCATCATCTAAACAGTGGCAAGAATACCATTTAAGAAAAGAAAAGGAAAAATTGGAACTAGAAAGAACAAAAAGATTGAGAGCTGAACAAAGAGCAAAGGTGAAAGAAGAGAAAGAAAAAGCAAAACAGTTGAAACTACAAGAAAAGGAAAATAAAATGGTTTTAAAGAGGACCAAAAAGAAGCGTCAGAAAGAATGGTCTGACTCTGAAACTGAGGAAGTGTGGGTCGAATCTGGTAGTAGTATAGATGATATAGTAAGTGACTTTGAGGGATACATGGAAAAAGAAACTATACTGGAAGAAAATGATGTTGAGAGTGACTTGAACCAGTGGATATATAAGAAGGGAGATTTCGTGTTAGTACAATTTCCTGGTAAGAAGAAGTTTCATAAATATGCGTGTATAATACAGGACATTTATGAAAAAACTGAGTATGAAGTGGTTGCGATGAACTGTTGCAATGACCTAAAAACATTGTTTAAATTGAATGAAAAAGATGTTAGTGTAATTAATTTAAATCAAATTATAAGTTGTCTTTCTACTCCTACTCTAAATACCTTAGGAGACAGAGTTCGGTATGAATTCAAAACTCCCATAGATGTAGATGGCTAAATGTGGCTGAAGTACGTTTGTGACCATCACTGATTTTTTTTCATGACAACAACTGATATTTTGTTTTATTGCACTGACAACTACTGATTTTTTGCATAACTATACGTAAGATTTTTTTATGTTTCTTATTTTTAAAACTTCAAGACAGAAAAAATTAATTGTAAATAATACACATCTCAAGCGTTTATTAAAATTTTAGTTGGAATTATAACTTAAAGTAGGCACCAAAAATATATTTTTGTTTTATTTCCGTCCTTAACACTGACCACTACTGATTCATTACCTTATTGCTTTTATCGTAACAAGTGGCATATTGAATGGTATAGAAAAAATTGAAATTGATGATGTGGTAAAAGGGCTAATAATCAGTTAAGTGTACAATGTAGTTAGGGGAATTTGTTCCACCATTAAAAGGGGCATATTTCCACTGTAACAACCTACCCCATACAAAATAAAACTAAGTTAGTTAATTAAAAGTTACATGGTGGTTTAAATTGAATCATGTAAAAAAATAAATTTCAAGCAATCTGGCCTTATTAAAATCATTCCCCTATAATTTAATTTCAGATGGTTTGCTACTAAAAACTGACCACAAATGGGATTAATCTCCCTCCAGACAACCTGCATAGAGCAGCTAAAAACCTGTCTTCTGCTATTAAAATACTCAGCCAATTTCACTAAAAGTGTAATATATGGAATTTTTTATGCTTAGTTTTATAGAAAACTATATGCGCATTAAAAACTGTTTATTAACAGTTTATAAAAAACTTAACACTATCATTTTTTTTTCTATCAATGTCATATAAGCCTACCTAGAAGTCAAACTAGTACAAAACTGTCCCATCCCAAAGCATTTTAAATGCATTTATAAATATTAAGTACTGTGGGAATATATTTTGGGGCATATAAACACTAATAGTATCGAAATTATAGTGAAACAAAACATCCTACAAGTTATCTCAAATATAATAATATAATCTTATTTATCAGTGTTAAAAAAAGTATTGTCTAATCTTCATTAAGATATGTAAAAACATGGCTGATTTATAAACAGAAATATACTTTTATTTTGCAAATTTAATACAAAACAAGATGACTTAGATCTGATATTGTTAACTAAAATAATATTTTGTCTATATTGGCTTGAATTGTATAGTATAGTATAATAGTTTTGTACTTACCCAGAATACCAGTTCAGAACATAAATTACATATTGAATCAGGCAAGTGGGTTTTTAAATATGATGTAAATTCTAATATAAGTCTAGGCCCAAGATATACATAAGGATTTTTATTGATAAAATATCCATTTTTAATCCATTTTCTTAAAACCTGTTCTCCATTTTCCCTACTGTAAGATGCTGTAAGTGTAGAAGTTAAATTTAAGCATACAATGAAAGTTATCCTATGTTCTTCTGACCGTAAAATCTCTTGAAGAATCACATGAAAATATTCTAGTTCCAAAGAAGAATAACTTATCTGTAATTTTGATATATCATCATTTTTTGTATTAAGCCATATTAAATAAGGTTCATTGGTAACTTCACAAGTATTAAATACTAATTTGTAGCATTGTTTTGATATTTCTCTATTAATTTCTATTACTAAAGTTTTTAATTGGGCCAGGCTCTCAATTTCACCTAAAAGAATAATAGTTTATTAGGTGTCTTGACTGCTATAAAAAGTATCAAAGTTGGCAATACTACAGGGCCAGACAACTCCAACCTAGAATCCTGAAAGTGGGGAAATATAACAAAATGGGAAATCAACTGTCATAGCACTCCTAAAAAATCTACAGCAAAGAAAGGATGCATAACATCACAATCTGCTACATATATTAGACACTAGGACTGTTCTGGTTTGATCAAAAGCTACAGTCTTTTATGACATTTACTGCCAGCTATCTCGTCATCTTTTAAGGTCTTTCTGATGGTGTGCCACCCATTAGTCTTAAATCTCTTTTTGTTCAGGCCACTCTCCCACTATCCAATTATGTAAGATACTGGTTAAATTTTCATCATCTCTATTTTTCTCTTCATACAATATATTATGTTTTACAGAGATCTCTTAATTTGTTATTTGGTACTTTGTCTCGTGTTTGCCCAGCAATTGATATTAAGGCTCTCATTTTTAACTATTATTTTTGTTTCTGTTGTATCTTGAAACAAATCTGAATTCATCCATGCTGATTTTTGTGACTTGTAATAGACTGAAATGGGGGACAAATTCAAGTTTTAGAATGCACATGATCTAGTAGACTTGTCAATAACGAAAAAGGAAATTTTATGAGTTCCTAATTCTATGATTGTTTTTTTTTAAGCCGGAGGCAGACTGTTTATGAATGCCCAGAAAAGTCTTTCAAAGAAAACAAAAAATGCCTTGCAGATGCCTTAACTGAAAATTCGGTGTCAAATAAATATTCTAGCAACCCTAATACATAATGAATACAAATCAATTTAATTCACTCACTGAAAGCAATATGGTTCAAAATCTAGATTTTAGTATTAAAGTGCAAATATAACATTGTAACATTCTAGATTATAGAAAATTTCTTATTTGCAATAGCCAAATATTACTAATTCAATCACCACTATAAATATATATTACCAAAGTATGTCACTAAATTTGTGTTTATGATATTAAATATAATTCCAGATTTAAGGTGTTTGGTTTAATGTGTCCTTTAATTTAATGTTTATGTAAATTTAAGTAATGCATTTTAAGCATGAGTCGAGTATTTATTATTTACCTTCACTGATATAGTCACAATATTTTTGTGCATTGTTGATCGTTGTTACGCCATTTTTTAACATGTATTGGATAAAATATCGATGATTATTTGTTAATTCCATATTTTAAAACAGTATTTAAGCAACTATATTCGTTGGTTTTACAATCCTTTATTTATTTACAACATTTACAACACAACTTACATATTTTTGTTTTTATCTAAACTACATGTCAACGCCGCATGTCAACGTACATGTCAAATTGTCAAATTTTAATAATTCTTCTTCTTTAGTTTATTGGCCTCCACCTACTCGAGTATTTGGCCAGCTCGTCGTCGCGGAATAATTCCTATTCTCCTCCAATTTTCTGTTGAATATAAAACCAAAGAATACACCATCCCAGCATTATGTAAGCCCAAAATGTTGACTATAGAATAGGTACACATGGTGGTGAATCGTCAAACGGGCCATAGGAAATTCAATGGGAAATTCTACGTTGTTGAATTCCTGCTTCCCTAATTATTTTACATCAAAAGTCATAATAAACTATTTGTAGAGGACTAAAATATGCCTTAAAATCAAATGTTAAAATTGTTCAACGAATTAAATGTATTCCAAAATTTTGTAAAAATATAATACATTTTTCGGGCCACCCCTAAAGTCAGGTCACACGAGGTACAAGAATGTGTATGACATGTTGCATTTGGTCATATTTATGTTTCTGATATTTGACAATATTTGAATTGTCAAAATTTGTGATTTATTGTTTAAAAACAATATAGTGATTAAAAAACGTATTCAGTTGATGAGAAAATAGCAATAATTAATTAAAATGTTTACTTCAGGCAGTTGTCAGTTCTTTATTTAGCGAAAGATATAAGCTCCAAATAATTATTTTATCTAGAGGCATCTAAACTCAAATCTCTACCAAAAATTTACAGATATTGAAGTATTAAAAATGCGAATTATTGAAGAGTGTGCAAAAATAACGTCACGCATTCTGGCTAAATTTTACAATCGAGTCGGATACTGGTTAGTACAAAATGGCTTATTGTTTGAGCATTTGTTATAGTTTTATATTTAGAAATTATCGTAAGGAAGGATCACAGTAAAACTATATTGTAATTCTTTGAATTTTTGTATAACCTGGAATTGAATTGAAGTGTATTATGATTGGGTTAAATAAAGATCTGGCAGTGCTCGCACTATTGCCTGAATACAACATTATTGCGATTTTTCGTGAACTGAATACATAAATTTTATTGCTTTGTAAATATTTAATTTATTGTTTACAAAGTAATATTTATTGTTCACTAGTAGTAGTAGTGTTTGTGAAAATTTGCGTATTTTATTATTTTTGTGTATGATTTAATCACAAAATAAAAATATTGACAATTCAAATATTGTCAAATATCAGAATCATCAATATGACCTAACGCAACATGCCATACACATTCTTGTACCTCGTGTGGCCTGACTTTAAGGGGTGGCCTAAAAAATGTATTTTTTATATTTTTACAAAATTTTGAAGTACATTTAATTCGTAGAACAATTTTTTACATTTGTTTCTAATACATATTTCGGTCCTCTACAAATAGTTTCTTATAACTTTTGATGTAAAATAATTAGGGAAGCAGGAATTCAACAATTTAAGAATTTCCCATTGAATTTCGTATGGCCGTTTGGCGATTTACAACCCAGCATAGCGAAGAACATATATGTGATTAAAGAATTCAGTATGGAATAAAAGAACTAAAATGATTACGATCTCCCTTCTCTTGTTTATTTTAACACACGCATGGAATTAGCGAGTTTATTCGATTTGCTTGGCCCAGAATCTTCACTCAGAAATCAGAACCTTGATGACTAATTAATATTTATTTCAAAAGGTACATAAGAGGACATTTTTTGAGGCGTTTTGGAAAAGAAACTTAAATTCGCTAGGGATTTCTGAGTCTTTGGGGTAATGAGAACTTTTGATCAGCATAATCAAACTTAAATCACTGTTGTTCAATTTTTTCAACAGTAAGTTGTCAACTTACGTTGCCTATTGCGTGGCTATGACAATTCGCGATAGCCAATTCCAACAGGGGGCGCTAAAGATTTTAAAGATGGACGATAACTTCGGGAAATCAAATTATTTTGTCATGCTCAAGGTACAAAACGTTTAATATAAATCAGTTACACGTGTGTTTTGCCAAAGTAAAAGTTGGAGTACGTTCTTCAAAGTTTATTTGTTTGTGATTCGAGTTTATACGTAAGGTAATTGACTCCCAAACTTGAATAAAAATAAAATTCAATGTTTGTTTTCTACAGTATGTCTGAAACACGGGAAGTAAAATTTACATTATCTTAATTATTTATATGGTTGCAAGATCGGCAGAGATTTTTAGTTGAGGGTGAGGCAGTTTTTGGAGCTGGGCACGTTATATTTTGTAAATTATGCCTTACGTTTTCTACTATAACTTCATGAGACCGTTGGGGCAACTTAGCTGATAGAACAGCATTTTTCTTCAGTCTTCTTAATTTAGTTTTAGGTGTTACTATAAAGTAAATTAAGTATAAATGTATTAAAATATAAATAATATTTTAATCAACACTTGGAAAGTAATTGTTCTCAGTAAAATGTAAACTGCACACAGTCAAGTACTTGGTTATTTGCAATGACGTATAATATATAGACTCGGTGAACGCTTTAAAAAGTGTCCAAAACATGAATACCTTTGTTATTGTTTATTGTTTTGATACGAAGGTGCACGAAGTTCATGATTTCTTACGAAGCATCACGAAGTTGATCTAGGGTTTGAAAACATCATGGACGTATGAAAACATTTTCTCCATTTTGTGTGACAAGCAAATTTTATTTTAAATTGTTGAGAGTTATTTGCTTACTATTTTAGTAAAATGCCATACTATTTTATCAAAATAATTAGTTCTCTTATAGACGGGAACAAAAAGAAATCATAAATATTTAATTTTAATTAAAAAATAATTATTGTCATTAACATATAAATGAGCACGCCGCTGTTGTGATAAACATACCTTCAACCTTGAGCCGAGATCTTTCGGACACTCGATTCTATAGCGAGAATAGGGGACTGCGTAGTCTATATATTATACGTCATTGGTTATTTGTTTGCAAATTCACAAAATGCATTGCCGAACTTTTCTCATATTCTCGTTCAGCGGAAACTTATGTATGGAATTTTTTTGTGAATTATAATAAGAACATTGAGGAGCACTGCAATAGTTTTTTGAAGTCGAAGTTATGGTTAATTACAATATAAACCGGCCGCTAATAAGTATACAAAATAATGACAATTTCAATGTTTTCCCGAAGTGGCTGCTTTTGAAATCTACCACCAGGCGTCGCCCACTTTGCGTTTCCTCGCCCAATACTCTGGTGGCTATGTGGCTAACTTTCAAAGTTAAAGAGCTCTATATTCTATATCAATCACAGCACATTATGCAGTTTAAAAGTTTTTGTTTATGTTTTTTGTAAAGTGACCAATTAGTTTAAAAATACTGAAATATATTCGAAAATAAAATACAGTAATATTTTTAATATGGAGCTTAATTTAAAGTTTATTTTCATAACTACAGTTGTGATAGTATCAGTTTTAATAAAGTCAGGTAAGTTATCTAAAATATTAAATAATTCTGGAACCTCGCCCATAGTACCTCATCTGTGTTATTATTAAACCTACTATTTTATTATATTATTTTATTGTGTATATTGCTTTCATATTTCATTATAAATGCTTTGAAATAACGTTACACATTTTAGTTTTATTATTAAGTTCTGATTTTAAGGTTAGTTACACCCATTATAATTTAATAATATTAAATATTCCTAATAGCTGATTAGTCACTATTTGTTGCAGGTTTTTCTATTAAATGTTGGGACTGTAGATCTGATGCTGATCCAAAATGTTCAGATCCTTTCGATAACACAACATTTGCAATTACTGATTGTGCTACTTTGAAAGAATTGGATTATTTAAAAGGTGTGAGGCCAACAATGTGCAGAAAAATTAGACAGAAAGGTAAATGTTAATGTTGTTCTTTAAACTACTTTGAAGTTTGCAGTGGTATATTGTACAGGAACATGCTATAATTCTCTTCTCCTTTACTATTAAAAAGTTCATCAGGGATTCATATTTCTACTGGGAAATTTATATTACATTTATGTCAGAAACTTTATTATTTTTTTATGACTATTTGGAAATTACATTATGATTTAAAATCTTTACTTATGCTATATTCTTTTACTTTTAGTTAATGGTGTTTGGAAATATATCAGAAGCTGTGCTTATTTAGGAGAACCTGGTATAGGAGGTGACGAAAGATACTGCCTATTGAGGACAGGTACTTACAATATATTTATGGAATATTGTACATGTAACACAAAAGATGGGTGTAACACATCCTCTCATTTGAAATTTTCTCCATTATTATTTTTGTGTACAATGTTAATATCAGCCTTTGCTTGGTTAAAGTTAGTACAATAGTTGATGCCAATCTTGTAAATATTTTAAATGATAGATCTTGTCTTTATTAAATTGTAGAATCTCATAATTTTGATAGAATATTATTTTAGAATGTTTTTATGTGAAAAAGAATCATTTAAACTGTTTAAATATGTACTAATAATGCAGTTGGCAGCTGTTTTTATAATATATTTTTTAAATGTCACACATAATAAACATTGCCTCATTTAAATTTTATGGGGTAGTTAATAACTCATATGGTTAACTGCCTAAATAATTAGTATCTTAGCATAACCTGTGCTAAGATAATAATTATGCAATATGTCTGCATTAAGTACATATATATTTTATTTATTTTTATTAAACCTTTATTTCACAAATCTTTTAATATACATACAGTGGAACCTCAATTATCTGTCAGGGCACTGGACCAAGGGTATGACAGATAATCGAAAAGACAGTTAACAAAAACATTAAAAAAATTCATAGTATAACTCTCAAATTATATTTGTATGTTTTATTTGACAATACAAGAGGGATTTATATTAGTTCAGTCGAATAAATTTTATCGCGTGTCAAACCATATTCATCTATCATATCTTTCAACTTTTTTTTATATTCGTCAACAACTTCAATACTTGCGGTGCTCAATTTTTCACCTTTGATTTTCAGTTCATGTATACCATGCCGATTTTTGAACTTTTCCAACCAACCACTGCTTCCTTTGAATGAATTATCGCCATTCAATTTCATGTTGAAAAACAACGCTTTTTCAGCAACAATTGGTCAAGACAAAGGAAGAACTTCGCTTCTTTTTTGAATGAACCACAAATACTGAGTGCCGTATCGTGCCGTGTCGAGTAATTCATTTGTGGGTTTTTTTTATTGCCTAACTCTGTTTCATTAGGCCATCCAACGATTCCATTTGCGAAGCATACTTTTCAAGTCCATCAGCATTTTTCTTTAAATCATTGATTGTTGTTCTCGGAACATCATACTTTTTGCTCAATGCGATTAAGTGACACAATCAATATTCTAATTTAAATCAAACTGAATTATGTTGACACACAGATATTGACTATAATAATTATTGTGCTCTGCATTTTTATTTTCGGCTTGCGATTCTAAAAATAAAACTCTAAAAGCACGGTATAATTTATCATTACCTATTTAAATTGACATTTAATTCAAATCCCTGAATAAGAACAATAACTATTTACATAAAAAAATCGGTGGTGGCATAACTTCACGTGTACATTTCAATGAATTTCGTTTGTCTTATCGCAATGCTTAAACAAAATTAATTGATGACTAAATTTTTACTTACGTTGTCAATATAACTTTTGTATGGACCCTGACGGTTAACAGAGGTGATGGTTAATAAAGAGATGAATAATCGAGGTTCCACTGCACTCTCATCTCACTTGTTATGGAACATCTCACTTGATTTATTCCTTGTTAAGGCAATGTACCAAATAGAACAAGTTCTTGTCAGCTTTGTCAGACAAACTGGAACTGTCATAGTTTAATTATTGGAGAATAATGTTCATAAAAATTAATTTGCTCATATACCATAACATATTAATATTTGATATAATATACATGAGATTGGTTTCCTTTTTTCATAGAGGAACTGGGACCATTAAATTTGTCAGCACATAGAGCATTAAACAGTTTGACTTAAGTTTCAGTGTGAGAACTGGATTTGCATAACAAGTGAATGGAAAATGTTCTTTCTAATTGACAACAAAATATAAAGGTATTCTTGTACAGTTTCACCTCTAAATAATATGTCAATGTAATAATAATTATTGTTATATGCACAATGTATATATTTATCCTTACATTCCAAACTTATTTTCTACAGAATTTTAATACAGTTTTTATGATATTTTTGTTATTTTTTATAATCATAAAGATCAGTGTAATAGGTATTAAATTTGTACTCTATTTTTGTTCTTTTTTATATTTGTATTTTTTGATCAAATAGTTTTAACAAAATATATACTTTTCATTTTGTTTTAAAAATTATGGAAGACAATATTTTCTATTCAATGGTTTATATAGTTTAAGTAGGATGGTTGAAGTTTAAAAACAATATATGTTATAACTAGATACTGAATGATTTTTCACATTTTAATGTATGTTAATGTAATTAAATTTAGAAAAATAGTAGAGAATCAAGTTTGTAGGCAGTCTCAGAAATGTGAATGCGATAAAGTGACAACATTGTTGTCAGTTTGTGATGATAAATATTCTAGTAATTTATATTTTAATCATTCACATGCAGCAAAATTTTCATAGATTAATGATTGTTTTGTATTCGTTATCTATAAAGATATCTAATAAAATGTATTTTAGGATACATTTTATTTTAAAGGTTTAGGTTTTAAATATTAGGAACAGTAGAAAGGAATAGTAGATCAACATTGTCATAAGATAGAGAGAGATAAATCACTCATTCATTTCGCAGTTAAGCATTTAGTAGCATATTGTTCACACTGTTGTAGTGAATTTTAACAATTAATCTTAGTAGGTATAATACATAATGATATGAGACTTATTTAAATTTTTAAAAAGGGAAAAGTATATTGGAGTTTTAGAAAACATATTTTAGTTTGAAAATATGTTAACAAACTTACTTATATACGAAAGTAATCTTGATAATGTAGTTCGACCTCCACAGGAACTCAAACAATTAATCATTGGATGAAGACAACTCATTGGACGATGAAGAGCTATCTTGATCACTACTATTTACATTGATAATTACTGGTTCAACCGAAATATCCACTCTTGTGTCTAAATCCTACATTCTATCTTCTTCTTTTATAGTCTGTCTTATACAATTTTTGAGTTTCAGGTGTGACATTTTTTATGACAGTAGCAAACAAGTTTTCCACCTCCATTTTAAAACAAGTTTTTTTGCCGCTTGTATTTTTATTTGAGCCCATATAACCTCGATAGGGTTCAGCTTACAATTATGGAGGAGGGAGGCGATGTACAATTATGTTGTTTTCACGAGCCATTTCGTCAACAGAATATTTTTTGAAGTTGGGTATATGTATCTTCGCGAGATCTAATAATTGTACTTTATTGTTGTCATCATATGGTATATTTTTTTGAGAGAGCCAGTTAATGATCTCACCTTTTCGCCAGGCAGTTGTTGGTGTAGTCTTCCAATGTCGACAGTGGTACGAGGCATTGTCCATAACAACGACAGCATTTGCTTCAACGTTTGGTAGAATCCTTGAAAATCAACTTTTAAATCTTTGAGCGTCCATTTCCTCATGGTAATCGTTGGTTTTCTTGAATTCGAATAGTAACAAGCCGTAGTCCAAACAACCGGAATTGCTGCCTATATGTGTTATTATGAGCCTCCGTTCTTTATACACTAGTGTTTTTAAACCTGTTAAAAACCCTTGCAATTAAGGCTTGTCGACGACTTTTAATTTCAAAATCTTGCCACAACTTTGAGGCAGTATGACCTTGATTCAGCAAAGTTTCATCTAAATAGTACATGTTTCGCCCTTCCCGACGATATTCTCGGATTTTTTGTAAGTAATGTCTGCGCCACAAGATAATTTCCTTTTTTTTTTTCTATAAGAACACGATTCCAGTTTCTTTTCATATATTTGATATTTATTTGCCCTAATGTTCGTAATAAGACACGTCGTGATATTTTGTGTATTGAATCATCGGAATTTATTCCGATGATTCAATACCCGACATTTTTTTGGGTGAATCCTGATATTTTGTCGGGTATTCAATACTTGATAGTCGACATTTTAGTCCAATCACACACAGAGTAACTACATCGTTGACCAATAAACTATTATTCTTTCATGGATTTCACAATATACGTGGTATAAAAAATTTGGTTGTTTACTTTGACTGCTCTCGCCTTCCATATTGCTCACAACACTAAAATACTTGTTCACTGCTTCGATAATTCAATGAAATAATTATTCATCGATTTCAGAATTTTATCTTACACCGAAAGATGTAATAAAATTTTACGACTTCCTGTCTTCGCTGTCAAAAAAACTACTGCTTGAAAAATGTCAAATATTTACAATGTGTATGTGAGTCATGTCCTGTTTACTTCGATAGCAAACTAACTCATGTATTTGATGACTTTCATCGAGAATCGCGGTTTTAGGGAGGTTTAACTACTACCTACTAACCTAAAATTATTATTTATTGTAATTAACCCAAATGCCAATAATAATCATATTCCTACATTAACGTGATACATATAAATAGGTATTTCTCCAATAAAAGTAACTTTGTCGTAACTTCTTATGAAATTTTTCGTACGCCATTGAAAGACCTACGATAGCGGTGAAACGCTACTATTGCTTCTAAGAATATACTGCCCACAATTTTGATTTTCGATTATAGGAATGTTTGAAACGAATCCATTCATTTTCAAAGAGTGGTTAATCTTTGCTGCGAACACTGATCTGTAAAATATATATTATATAGTACAATTTATTTACAATTATATATTATTTTGAACATTGAATAGAGAATATTTCATTATTTCGTATATGATATTGTATCATAAGGTCTGAATACGAAAAATTTAGACTAAAATAAAACTAAGGATGTAGATTATTAGGTGACCTTAAGACTTAATTGACTACTGTAATGCACTCCGTCCATTTATACAAGATTTTCGTATATTTTTACATTTAATGTATTCTTAATAAATTTTTTGTTAAAATATTGATTTTTATATATACCCACTGTTTGAATTATACGTCATATAATATACCTAATCAAGATCATATAATAAAAAATATGTAAATATTAGAAACACGAATGATAGTTGACGACAAAATGGAAGATCTTCATGTGCCATGTTCTTTCTTTCTCCCTGAAATTGGCAATTATTCTGGCAAATTTTTCTCGGTCCTGTTCAAGTTTAAAAGGTTGTAAACCTACTATCACTCAACATAATGATTGGAAGCACATAATTTGCTCAAAAAGATATATACAAAGGCACCTGGAAATTACCAGGTGGAAGTACAGTAAACATAAATGACATATCCTCGATATGTTATTGACTGCTGAGGAATTTGCGACTCAATTGGTTTCTTTTCTTACCATCTGTTTTTTTCAGGAATATGTTCACTTATTCTAACATTCAATGGTTTTGATAGTTCACCTAAATAAAAATATTCGCATTCACGAACGCAAGAATCGTGACCAGAAAACCCAATTGGCTATATTGACTTCAACCGACCATACCAGTTGAAAAGAAAAGTTACCCTGTGTTCGGCTTGCTGAATCCATTGACTGCGATCCTGTGCCATATGGGTGGCTTCATGTAGGGATTTTCCCTCCAGAGTCTTCATTTGGACTGCCCATCGTGTTGGAGATCTTCCTCTTGGTCTGCGGCCTTCTACCTTTTCTTTCTACTACCAATAGTTCCATTGTCCCCGCTCTTCTAGCTATGTGGCAGAAATAAATTAGATATGCTCGGTTTACTTTTTTTAATAGCCTGTCTTTTATAAGACCAGAATTGACAGGGTGGTTCTATATTCTGTTCAGGACACGCGTAGAATTCTTTTATAAACCTACATTTCGAACGCATTGATCTTATTCCTATCGAATTTTTTGAGACTCCATGTTTTAGCTGTGTATGTAGCAATAGGAAAAATGAGGACATTGACCAACCTTATTGATGAAGTCCTGATCATCATCAATCAGCCAATCGCGTCCACTGCTGGACATAGGCCTCCCTCAGTTCTTTCCAGTGTTCTCTACACTGGGCCGCTTGTATCCAGTTTCCCGCTACACGTTTAATGTCATCGGTCCATCTAGTCGGTGGTCGTCCTCGGCTTCTTTTATAATTTCTGGGCCTCCATTCCATAATACGTCTTGTCCACCGTCCATCTTGTGTTCTGACTAAGTGCCCTGCCCAGTTCCACTTAAGTGTCATGGTTCTTTCGATGACGTCTTGAACTCCTGATCTGATCCTGATTTCATATGAAGTCTTACTTAATATGAAATCGTGAATTCCAGATAGTCCATATGTGTCGTTAGGTATTTACCATGTGTCTGCTTTAACCAGATACATTGCCACCAATTCTGATGTACCTCTTCCAAAAGCGGAGCATTCCATTCGACGTCGCGGACATCCCATACATATTCCATCGTCAGTCGACGGTCTGAATCAATTGCTGATCCACTCCGCCAGACTACTACAACGCCTACTTTGAATCCAAATGTTCTGAAGACTAACACCAAGCTTTTTCACGAGTGCCCTCTTCAAAACGCCACTTTTTGTACCTTTAAATCCTTCTTGCTTGTTTTTTTATATCACACGCGGGTCAGTTTTGTAATCCAAAGGGGAAGCATATAGCAAGAAGAATATATATGTGAACGCGCCTTTAAATTAGTGACAGTTCGGCGGCTGACTTAAGGCTTATCCTCGAAAATTGTAACGGTAAAATTCAGAGAGATATCTATTTCAAAAATATCTTTCTTTACAAAAACAAAATCCATTTACGAAGAATATTCTAAACGTCATCTTGTACTAGCGTTGAGCTTTATACCTACCTTATACAACCCCCTATTGTGTAAAGTCTTGGGTCTATACAATAAACGAGTGGGCGGCCTTCTATTCAGTGCGATTTTGAAATAATGTTGAATAAAAATATTCATGAAATTAAAATGAAAGAATTTACGTCTATTAGTAGAAGTGCGATTTATAAAATTAGTACTTGAAGCATAAATCGCGGGAGGAATATGTGCATCAGTTTTCAAATATTTATTATTTACTATATAATTTCTAAATTGAACCACTTTCACTTCTTTAGTTAACAATGTATCTGTTTTGACAACTAAATAGGTAATTAGACAAAATAATTATTAATGTCAAAACAGGAGTTTAAAGAATTAGAAAGAGGTAGCCCGGGCCCAGTTAAATGGTCAAGCTTATTCCAGTGGAAGCAATAAGGAGGATTATTTTTCGTTTTGGCACAACTCACATGCTCTCTCTAGCACTACAACCCATGAAACTGTGGTAAAAAGCATGCTTTATTTGTACGGTTGTGAAACACGACGATTAACAGAGACAGATTAATATCGAAGAAAGATATCTCGTCGAACTTAATGCAATAAAGTATGAGAATAGAAGGTACAGTCATGGATGGCATACAACGAAAGCATCTCAAATGGGTACAGGTCCAATAAATGAAAGACAGTAGACTTCTAAAACAAGTACCTGTATGAACACCTACCGTAATCCAGAAGAGAAGATTACCTTAGAAAACACGGATGGAAGGAATAAGAAACTTAATGAGCTCGAAAGAACTTAAAGAACAATGGAACAACCGAATTGAATGAAAAATAAACGCCGGAAGACATTTTATAAGGATTATATCATATTATAGGTACATTTTTTGGACTAAAAATAAATTTGAAGAAAACCAAGTTCATGGTATTTACAAAAGCACAAAGCATCAAAGTTAAGCTAGTACCAGATAATGCAGAAATTGAACAAATATCTGTGTACAAATACCTTGGAGCATGGATCACAGAAGATACTGATTAGACAAAAGAAATAAGATGCCGCATTGGAATTGCACGGTCAACTTTTAATAGAATGATAAAACTTTTTTGTAATCGAGATATCAATATATCGCTCCGGATAAGAATGCTTTGATGTTATATTTTCTTTACCCTTTTATATGGGATTCAAGCTTGGTCACTAAAAAAATCCAACATTAAAAACCTAGAAGCATTCGAAATGTGGTGCTACCGACGTGTTTTGAAAATATCATGGATAGATCGCAAAACAACCGAACAAGTTCTCGAACAACTAGGAAAACAATGCGAAGTTTTAAATTCCATAAAAATCAGGAAATTAGAATACTTGGGGCACATCATACATCATACATCAAGACGTAAAATCTAGTGGTTACGCAATCTCCGTGAATGGTTTGGATGCAATTCAACTGAACTATTCAGGCGCATATCCAACAAAATGATAATTGCCAGAATGATTTCCAATCTCCGATAGGAGTGGAACTTGAAGAAGAAGAATAAGTACATTATTATTATATCATAT
>OU898280.1:123523387-123693364 GCA_918026665.1 Diabrotica balteata
AAAAATACGTGTAACTAAATAAAAAGATATTATAAAACTTTATAAAATCCCTAGGGTTATTCAAGTATAGATATCATTTAATTCTGGAATGTCAAATAAAGCTCGCTTTCCACGTTGCTTTGGAGCCTTTATGGTTATAATCATTTCGTCATTTCTATAAAATATTTCATCCTTCTTTTCAGGCCACTTCCATTGTTTTCCAACAGGTTCTATTACATTAACCATTGCTCCTGTTTTAGAGACATTGGTGATTTGGCGAGGAAAATATTTTTCTTCGAACTGAACGACTACGTACTTTCCCACTGACTTATCCACTTCTTCGGTATTAAAACATCTTCTGAACAATGTTTGTTTTCAATGCCAGAAAGATGTTCATCACATGAACTATCCATATATTCAGGTTCGTGTTCATCTTCGCTAGCAGTACCTAAATCATATGAATTAGTTCTCTGGCGTTTTTTTTTTGTTAGATTTTTTGGTATAGAAGAAAGTCTGCTACCGTGACCACTTGTCTTCCATGTATTCAAGATCTTTCGCCATTTCTCCTTCATAGGGCGGAAAAAGGCCACGTCCAGTGGCTGGAGCAAATGTGTGGTGTTAGGTGGTAGTGCTATAAACCGAATGTCATTAACTTCACATTCTTGAATGACTTGCTGATTTAAATGTGAACTAAGATTGTCACCAAGGATTGCCTTTCGTCCCTCTTCTCGTTTTAATATTGGAAGTAGTAGTCGTAGAAACCAATCCTCAAAAACCTGGTAATCAAACCATCCTGAAGCTGTCCTATTATATCGTGCGTTTAGAGGCCCATTTTCAGTCCAAGTGTTCCACAGTTTTGCGAATTATAATTAATATACAATGGAGCTAATTGAGCCTTGGCATTTCCACATAGCATTAAAGAAGTACCTGCTTTAGACGCGTTTCCGATACGTTCAGGATACTTGGTTCCTCTTTTAGTTATTATTTTGGTTTGTCCTGGGTCATCGACAAAATTGGTTTCATCATAATTCGAAATGTTACATGCGGGAATGTCTTGTAACTCCAACTCTAAATTATCAAAAAAGTTATTTATCATTTCTTCATCAGTCTGAGCTTTAGCATGTGAAATATTTTGAGCTATTCTCCGAGAAAGTTGCGGATGTCATTTTAAAAATGATTTTAGCCATTCCACTTCTGGCATATTATCTTTAAACGGTTTAACATTTTTGCCTTGACGGTCTAAAAACGATTTTACAATAAACCGAAGGTCAAAAGTGGTTACTGGAAAACCGAAAGCTGATACCGTAATTAAATGGATTACAAACACATTTTCCTCCTCTTCACTAAACACTTTTTGTTGTCCATGTTTTTTGGTGTGCCTGTTTTAGTTTTGAGCCATAAAGTATTTCGGTGAATGCCGTATTTTTCTGCAGCACCACGAAGCGAAAGTCGTTTATTCCTGATTTCATCAAGAGCTTCTGCTAACTTCTCTTTGGTATAATTGACATAGTTGCGACTCCCAATCTGTCTTTTATATATTCGTGGCATTTTATCCAAAAATAAATTACTATTAGTATTTGAATAAACACACCAGGGGTTGCTTTGTTTGTACTTTTTTTTTTAAATATTTTCATGAAACAACGTTAAAACAAACTAATAAAAAACACTATTTTAAAATATAAACTTACTTTGGTAGAAATATCTTTTAATACTTCTTCTAAGCAAGATAAAGTTTGCACGCCAAACCAAAATCACCTGTTTTCACGACGATCAAATCAGCTGTAGCATGGCGAGCGAAGATGCACTGAGAAATTTGGTTGTCCCCTATATAGCGCACATACTACTGAAATAAAACATTTTAATTATTCCAGTATTTCTAGTGACTGGGCCAAGCTAATAAGTTTCACTTTAGAGGCCACTGTCACAAAGTAGCCTCACAAGAATTGAAATAAATTGGTATATTTAAAAATTTTAGGTAAAACCCAAAATTTGTGCTATCAATCATTTTCAATTTATAATTAAATCGAATGACAAATCATCTAGACCTTTATTATTTTTCATTGTTCATTGAAATATGAGAAATTGATTTACGTTACTTTATAACGAAATTCATACTCCACCCTGTATAATAACACACATGGCCAACTGTAAAATATATCGCCGAATCGAGTGATCCTCTTCAAAAGATAATAACATAATAGTATAACGCGATGGGTAAGTAGAAGCAGGTTGTGTTGTGTTTGCATGGCCTTAGCGATAATAGCCCCCGCGCACAGGTGGACGCTTTGATCGCAGGTGCCTTGCATCTGCCCCGCCGTGGCCGCACTCGATTCCACGATGCACCATCTGCTATGATATTTGGAAAAGAAGACACTGATGCCGCCGCTGCCGCTTTATAATCATCGGAAGATACCTTGACGTATGTATTTGCATCAGGTGACGACACTTTTTGTACCTACTCAAATATGTTCACTGTTGGAAAGAAATTCGGCAGGTAATAGAACTATTTGTCATTGGAAATGTTTCTACGTATTTTTCTGAAGAATATTACAAAATATACCATACGGAATTACAATTCTAGATTTTTTCTGCCCAACCAATGATATAACAGCTATAATATAATTATATTTTTCTTACACATTTATATTATCAAGGAACGTCTGATTTTTATTTATTATTAGAACTTACTAGTGTCCCTGGTCGAAATTGAGGTCTTTTACTCTATGTTATATCGTCTTAATTCCCGCGAACTAAACTAGACTACGGTATGGTAATATTGACAGAAGAGTCTCGGTCAAAGGCCGGTTCCGTAAATCTTTAGGGCTCGAGCACACGCCACACATGTCGCGGCGGGCAGCGATCCAGCGATCGTCGCGGCGGTCTGCGATGTGGAGACCTCACATAGGACGCGGTATCTTTGTGATTGATACAGTATACTGGTTCCTTTGTAGAGAACAAATTGTGCTAGTTTTGATGGTTCTTTTATTAATTTTGTTGCAATATACTGTATATGTTCTATATAATGGTATAACTATAATATTTTATACTTTTATAAATAAATTATTTGTAAACTACCTCATTCCATGCTTCTACCTTATTACCACATTTTTATAATATTCCTTGAAAGTGTCAAACAAATACACATAATATATTTGTCATAAAAACCTTTTTCTGATTCAATCCACGTATCTTCAGAAGGTTTTGGCATCACTATAGGCTGTATGACTTGACTGTACGTTCGCCAATCCTGAAGGAAAATGTCAGTGATCGAAAAAAGTGCATAGTGGCGAAGTACCTGAAATAAATAAATTTTTTTTTTATTGTTACAGACAATATATACAAGGAGTGATGGACCAGAGTCAGAGACATGCATAGAAAAGCTTTGAATTTGCGTAAGACTAAAAGCGGCTAAGCAGCATCGAAACTAAAACCACCCAAATTTTCCTAAGAATTTTCTTTCCTAGTGTCATATCTAAACCATGAGGAAGAACGATGGTCAAGCCTATCGCCTAGAAGTGTCAACGATAACGACGAAACACAGCTTGGAGCACTGTCTGATTCAAGTTATGTAGCTAGATAATACAAGCGATGTTCCAAGTACACAATCCATAGAATCCGCCGCATCATCACGAACTGTCGGTAGAAAATCGAGCAACGCAGCTTCATAAGGTCTAACTGCAGCCAGCGCTCTACAACAATACTTAACAAGAACGGCGCAAAACAGAAACCAGAGTGGTCCGGTACTTAAATTTTTCATCAAGTTGACCAAAACAGTAAAGACTTTTTCTTTACAAGACCAAATTCAAATTAACTCTGAATTGTTTCAAATGATTCACAGCCTGGATCAGAGAGAATCAGAGGGATCAAAGAGAGAGAAAGAGTTTCAAATGAAATGCTTCCGGCATCTACTCGTTTAAATGTAACGGTGTTGACAACAGAACATAATCACAACCATTAATGAAATAATGTCTCGACACCTTTTGGGAGTAAAACTCTATATATGATGCCTCCACTGTCTACAATAATAAACTTTAACTCTATATTATGATGCCTCCACTGTCTACAATCCTCAACCTTAACTCTATATATGATGCCTCCACTGTCTACAATAATAAACTTTAACTCTATATTATGATGCCTCCACTGTCTACGATCCTCAACCTTAACTCTAAATATGATGCCTCCACTGTCTACAATTCCTCAACCATCCACACCAGCCATGCACGAAACTGTACACAATCTGTATCCGGTAACTTGGAGAACCGGATACAGTCCGGTTTTTGGTTTTCACCTCTGTTGATGTTCTGGCATTTGGTTTTCACCTCTGGCTGCGTTGAGTAGTTGAGTTACTGCGACCAAATGCCCATCTTGGTAGTTAGTATTCGCCTCTGGTTGCGTTGAGTAAGTGAGTTACCGTTGCTAACTACCCATCTTCCTATCTTCTTTTTCTTTTTCTTTGTTCTCCTGAAGAAGCTACATACAATTGTAGCGAAACGTCGAGATGAACCCACTTTTGGGTCACTCACAAATGACACGGTCCAAACCCGGAAGACGAATAAACTATAACTTGGAGAATGTTTTCTCGTTCATTTACACCTAACAAAATGCCGTCTTCCCCCATGAATGAAACGATGTCTTCACGTGTCAATGTTGTGCTCTCACGAAAATGGTATAACAATACGGAACGTTTAGATGCAGTCGATCCAAATACGCAAATTCTCGGTTAATATTTACATTTTAAATAAGAACCAAGTATGCATTTAATATTAGTATATAAGAAATGAGTCAAAACTCACAATCTCAAGTAGTTTTTATTTAATAAAGTTGGTGAATTTTGGGCTACCGGTTTCAAGGCTTACAATATTTGCCCCATCATCAGGCCCCAGTACGTTATTTTTATATGTATTACAAACTAAAAGATGTCAGATACAGGAAAACTCTATTAACTAAGATACTTCTGAGAATCACCTTAGCCCTTAAGGAATACATTCACTAGTACTTCTGAATTTCAAGATAATCTTCAAATCAAACTGAATATCAAGATATTATTATTTTATTTATACTGTATATTTTGTAATCATCATTTATGCATATAATGTTTAATTTTAATAAATACCTTAAACACACAGCAAGGCTGTCTTTTAATCCTATAGCCTCTTTATATATGTAGTATTCTGTCTCAGTAAATATGATTTCAGTTCGGGATGTCAACAAGAAAAGTGAATTAAGCTTGAGACATACCAAAGTATTGGAAGAACTTGATGTCATCGCTTAACACTGGAAACAGTGTGTAATATTCTCTATATTCCGATCTCTTATTGAATATGTTATTTAATGTGTATCCAGAAATTATGCTTCCTTTTTCTAGATTTTTTTCTTGTTCTTCCTCTTCTGCTAACAAACAAGCAATACTACTTGTCCTTCATCGCTTTCCTCCATTTTCACAAATACTTTTCGCAAGTACAATCCGCAGGCATCAGCAATCCGATTGCTGATACTCGTGTGGGCAAATCCGATCGCTGCCGATATAGTGGACGCACTGGGAAAAATTGATCCGTTTGATGTGATCCGTCCGATGCGGGCCTGCGGACGCTTATCTTAAAGGCAGGTTTACACGTGTCCAGTAACTGGTGCTAGTCGCACTGGTACGACAGCGCTGGCATAGTAATGGCATCATGTAAACACTTTTTGCGACAGTTCAGCGCTGTATGCCAGCGCTGTCTCGAATAGAGACAGAGAGCTGGTCTATTTTTTGTGTCAGTGGCCCTCGTCCGCGTCCTCTCGAACCCTGCACCAGCTGTTGTAGACACCTGTAAATACATCGTTCCAGTCGCTGGCTTACCTGTGAAGAGTACAACAAACGACATAATTCACCAAGTAGTAGCTGGCGCCAGATACTGGATACGTGTAAAGGTGCTTGTCCAGCGCTGTCCTAGTCAAGCACCGGCATACCAGTGGAACGTGCCAGTTACTGGACAGGTGTAAATCTGGCTTTATACTCTGCTCTGATTTCCACTTTTCACTTAACTAACTCAAAGGGATTTTTCCTTTCCTAAGTGTTATGCTCAGGTGAAAATTGTTATGTTGAAGTCGTTGGTTGTTGGAGCAACGACGTCGTACATGTATTTTTTAAAATATGAAGATACATTTAGGGTGATAAATGCCTTAAAACATTAATAAATAATTTCCCGTTTATACGGTATTAATTCAATAACAAAATTAAAATTTATAATAGAGTAAATAAATAGCTTACGAACAATATTTAAGCCTTAGTGTTACGCCTGTTTTGCTCACGTGTTAACATAAAAAAGATGTGTGATAACTTAAACAAACTTTCAAGTAATGAATATTGTAAATGTAATTAACATTTCTGCAATACTTTTCGCTTTTTTTGAACATGTACAAACAAAATTTAATTTTTAATAAATATATTAAATTATTAATTCCAGCTGCTTGTCATAAAAAAGGAAAGTTAAACCAAAATCGTCGATATATCGTACCGCGCTATCTAAAATAGGAAGTAACTTTCAGGTGATTTTTATTGATACTGTTTATTATAGAAATTAAGTTGATAGACTAAGAGCTAGCGACATCTGAACTGAATGGTACAATTCTAAATCTAGTGAGTGATGTAAAGTAATGCTAGACACTAGGCTTACTTGTAATGAGCAGATATTACATGCGAGTAAAAAAGTTGCGTGCGAGCCGCGTAGCGGCGAGCGCAGTAATTTTACAAGCATGTAATAAGCTTACAATTCAAGTTGTGTACTATACTTTTTCTACCATTATTTTCGTTTATAAAAATAAAAATTAAATTACCACTATATTTACACTGACAGATTAATAATTTTTAATCCGTCAAAATAACGTCTGTTAATTCGTTTCCATGGTAACTCGACCAACTGACTTACGACGCTTATGTGATATTACACATTTTTATAAAACTGAAGCGTAATTCTTTTTATTACGTGCTAGTCATTACGTGTCAGTATCTGTTATGATGCATTTACTTAGCATGCAAATAGTAGATAATATACAATTAACTAGTAAGAGAGTAGAAAATAGTATATTACATAACGAGAGTTGTAAGAAGCTTATTACATGCGAGTAAAAAAGTTGCGCGCGAGCCGCGTAGCGGCGAGCGCAGTAATTTTACAAGCATGTAATAAGCTTACAACTCAAGTTGTGTACTATACTTTTTCTACCATTATTTTCGTTTATAAAAATAAAAATTAAATTACCACTATATTTACACTGACAGATTAATAATTTTTAATCTGTCAAAATAACGTCTGTTAATTCGTTTCCATGGTAACTCGACCAACTGACTTACGACGCTTATGTGATATTACACATTTTTATAAAACTGAAGCGTAATTCTTTTTATTACGTGCTAGTCATTACGTGTCAGTATCTGTTATGATGCATTTACTTAGCATGCAAATAGTAGATAATATACAATTTACTAGTAAGCGAGTAGAAAAAAATGTTTTTCTACTCTCACCAACCCAATCATCTTTGTGGCAAACGTAATACCGTGTTTTTTTTGTTTTTGCCATTGACATATTTTATAGTACGATTTCGTAGTAGAGTCAGAGTAGAGCCAGTAAATTATATCTACTCTAAATCTTTTTATGGTTCTCAATTATTGCCTTCCCCAGCGAACTTTTTCTTCTGTATCGTTCAATATAGGTTTTTTCTTTGATTTTTATAGCAAAAATATAAAATTTTCTTTGATGTCTTTAAAAAATTTCTATAACTTACCTCGGATAGAGTGGGGAAAATTATTATCACTATTCACTTCACTACTGCGAAGATCGGTGTAGTAGTGTCAGGGGTCTCGGGAGACTTATACCTCGGAAGTCCTGAAGAAGACATCAGAGTCAGAGACATGTAAAAGGTCGGCGCAATGGAAATCAACGCGGTTCAACCCGGAAGACTGGTGAGTTTAATATTAATTTTTGTGCAAGAAAGACCCTAATGAGTATCAATTGTTTCGCCGAACGTTTCCGCCAAAGAGAATTAATTTGGCTTCTTCAGGGCTGAAAGAGAAGAAATTATAATTAGCTATCATATATTATCTATTAAAAAACACTGGTAATCTTACCCTAACTTAGAATTGTAGAGTTATAATGTTAAAAAACTCAGCTAGTAATAACATAGTGGTTTTTTGTTACTATGTGAAAAAAAAGTTTTTTTACCATTGGAAATGTATGGTAGCTTTGAACTTAAAACTCAGGTGTACCCAAGGTTAATCGAGAAACCCAATGTAACTACATTTAAAAGGAATTAATTCTTTGAATTGTCGGCAATAACTAAATTTTGGATTGTTTGAAAGTTTAAATGTGAGGTTCTCTTTTATCAGAACGCATGCGCTGTCAATTTAAATTAGTCTTTTGAATCTTTATGTCGTTAAGGTTTATTGGTAAAAAAGAATGAAGTGAAATCCCAGTTTAGGGAAGTATTATTATTTTAGATTTTCTTAATTGAAAATTTTTTTTTATTATGTTATATTCTGTTCATGTAATATTATTATAATATCTTATTGAGATGTATCTAAGAAAAGCAAGGAATGTTATTTTCTTTAATTAATGAAAATTATCGTTAGTAGGTTAGTTGTTAATGGATATATCAGTCAAGTTAGTTATCTGTGATGTTGTATTGTTCTTGGTATCTGATGTAAGTAAGAAGTGGAACATTATAACTCTACAATTCTAAGTTACGGTAAGATCACCAGTGTTTTTTAATAGATAATATATGGTAGCTAATTATAATTTTTTCTCTTTTAGCCCTGAAGAAGCCAAATTAGCAAAAAAGCGTATCCCAATAATCCTCAAAGCTCCTATATATATATATATATATATATATATATATTATATATATATATATATATATATATATAATGTTGATTTGTTGGTCATAGATCTTTGTCCACGGGTATTATTGAATGTATATTACTGTTCGTGTCAAAAATGTGTTGTTTATTCTAAGTTCGTTCGTGCATAGTTTATCATCAGTTCTTTATTTTCATTTTTAACATTCTCGTTATGTTTTTACTAAATAACGGTATAACTTGATTGTCTATTCGAGCGTTAAAATACTCCAATATTATCATCTTCCCTTTGACTTGATCCAATACTTGTTGTAATTCGTCATAAAACGTTTCCCTTTTCGTTTGAGGCTTGTTATTTTCTGGGCCATATACTCTCAGATGCTCAGGTCTTATTTCTTCATAATAATTATCTTTGGTGTTACAATCCTTTTCGGTATGCATTAACACTCTTTAATGTGATTTACGTACCTTTGGTGTATTAGTAAGGCTACACCTATTTTGGATCTATTTTCTCTTGCTACTCCACTATAGATCTTCCTTGTTTTTGTTTCCTGTAGAGCGCAAATGTCTACTTGTTTCTCATTAAGCACTTCGGATTTTTTGCCTGTCCTTATTTCTATAAACAGATACGTATGGCCAAATTTATATGGTATTTGTCATATATATGTGAGGGACCATTGAAATTCATATAATATCTCTGTTCGAATAGGACTAGCGGCAAAGTAATGATATATCACTTTATGTATAATGTGTAAACTAAAAAAATTATGTTACAATCTACAGACTTTAAAATTGTTACACTACTTTTATTTTTGTTCCAATATAAACATTACTATTAGCAAGACCTACTATTAAAATATTCCAAAAAACCCTTTTACCCAATATCTTAGCTGGCTCTTAGTCTATAACGGAAGAAAGTAATAACCGAGGGCCTTCTGCAAATTTCGTACACCAGTTGTTTCTTGCCAGTATTATACTATCATAATTTAAGTCGGGTGTAAGAAGAAGAATACTACACCTGTGCTAAGAACGGCATATGGTCTGTTATTTTTGGATTGTTTCCTTTTTCGGAAGTTTATTTTTTAGTGGCATCTACCCTCGGCGTGGGGCGTCGGAAGGAAGCAACAAATGTCATCCAATGAAAGGAAGTTTAAGTTTGTAACCGTTGAATAACAGGCTAGTTTCGCGCTAAAGTTAACTAACTGTTAGGTGTATACTAGTTTAACAGCAACGGAAAAATAAAGAACTGAAAAAACGTTAAAATGTTAAAATGAAAAAACGTTAGTTGAGAGCAGAAATAATTCTAATAACAGGAATGTATAAAGATGAAACAATTATTATTGAAATCGCAACCATAGAACTATTACTTCTTAATAGAGCAGGGCGGATCTAGGAAATTTGGACGTGAGAGGTAGTACAGTCACTGAAGGTTTTCACTCCGATTTCGTTGAACCTCAATCGATTTTGATGAAAATGGGTAAGTAGTTAGAGGATACCTTAAGAAACAAAAGTGACATGATGTCAACTTGCGCTTTTACCCTGGGGGAGGATGCCACCCCCGGGGGTGGAAATTATTTTATCAAAAATAACCCCAGTAATCGATAGAGGGACCAAATCTAAACAAAATTATTTTATAAAGTTATTAAAATAAATCAATACTTTGAGTTATTGAAGATCAAAATTTTTATTTTTCGTAAAAAAATGCATGTTTTTAAGCGGTTTTTCATAAATAACTCAAAAACTATAAATAGTTTTTATAAAAAGTTGTCATTGCCAAAATTGAATTGAAATTAAAAATTGAATAAATTCCTTGCTTGAAAAATCTTTTAATAATAATTCAAAGTGAGTTATAGGTCATTAAATGTATTTTTTTTTCGGCGAGTACTCAAGTCTGAATATTCAAGCTTAAATAAAGGCAGTAGCGCACCTAGAATTCTCCTCTGGGGGGGGGGGGGGTTTGGTTAGGCACCGAAATTTTTTTATGCTACCTCCACCATTTTAAGTCCTTAAAATTTGTAAATAACAGTTTCAGAATAGGGTCCGGGGGAGGTTGACCCCCAAAACCCCCCTGGGTGCACCACTGAATAAAGGGACAACAATGCATTTTATAAATATCTTTACTAAACAATTTTCATAATACTTAAAAATACCTATAAAATGAGCTCTAGAAGAAGATAATAGCAATAAAATTAAGCAAGTTATGATGAAAATAAGAGGACCCTTCGAATTTTTTTGAAAAAATTGAAAAATAAAACATACGCCATTTCCACAAAAATTTAAATTTATAGTAATCCCTATAAGACTTATTTTACTTTAGCATAAGTAATGACCTCAAAAATTTTGACCGGTTTAGAATGCAAATTTAAAAAAAATTTTGATTGAACAACTCTGATTTAAAAAAATCAGAATTTTCAAATTTTCATAAATTTCATTTTCTTTTGAGAATAACTCCATATATACTCAATATACTTAAAAAATGATACGGAACAAAATTTGAGGTTTTTTTTAACAACGATTTTTCTTGTTTTTATATTCTTGTAGGATAAAAATAATTGAGATAAAAACGTTTAAAACCTAAATTTTACTGAGAGAACCATGTAACCGGACCCTTTAACCTTTCATTTTAATTAAATTAAAAAAAAAATTAAATTTAATACGAATTTATAGCCATTGAAATTATATTTCAAATGGTTTTTGAATAAACCTGATATTATGAAAATTAACGGAGTTATTGTAACAAAATTAATAACATTTTTTTAGAAAAATTTTTATAGTAGTTTTTGTATGTATATAAATAGGTAATACGAAGTAGACGTGTCGATAGGTATATCAAAGAATGTAGAAGCGTCTATATTCTTGGGTATATGCTCATGAAATATACATCTGTGGATGTGTGTATGTATATTTTGAAGATTATTATCCTTTATTAAGGCTACCACTAAAAATAGTGCAGTAAAGTTTTCATCTCTGGTCTAAACGGTTTCTGCATTGGATGAACACATTAAAGAGTTTATTTACAAACTCATATATGGCTTGGAAACAAAGACATTGGTCCAGTAGACTGGGGGTGGTGCAAAATTGAAGAGTCTTTGTTTTCAACTAAAAATTCCAATTCACCTGCTCCAGAAGAATTGTTAAAAATGATTTTTTGCAACTGCAAAAAGGGTGCGGCGCTTCTTGCGGGTGTCGAAGAGTAGGGTTATTTTTCAATGTAGTCTGCGGATCGTGCAGTGGGGACCAAAATAGCCCTCCAATTAATGAAAATAGAGAAATTGGTGAAGAGAGCTCTGATAAAGAGTGAAAAGATTAAATTAAAGTACTATTAATATTTGATTAATTTATGAAACATTACTTAAATAAAAAATGAATGAACTATTTATATATTTTAATATTTATTTTAATACGTTTTTCTCTCAACTAATAAATTAAATTTTTAAAAGTCACATAAGCAGTGAAAAAATTGTTCAGGCAATGTGGAAAGAATAATATTAATAAAGTTTGGAATATATTAATAAAGTTTATCATAACCAATAAAAAAGTTTCTAAATGATTAATGCTATTAAAGCTAACAAAAAAACATTTTCCATTATTTTTATGACAAGGGGTAGTTTTTAAAGGTGCAATATTACGCAATAAATAAATAAATACTTTAATACCCAGTATTTCAATTCAGTATTTGTATTATTCAAATAATTAAAGTTTCTTGAAATTAATTTTTTTAATAATTCTGTCTTAATTGGGTGGTTTTTAAGGGTTGGAATTTACAGTCAGTTAAAAAGTATATCATAAATATTAAAGAAACTATTTGGGTAATATTAATATGCGATTTGATATTTCAGGAATATAAAAAATGATTTTTTCATGAGTTTCGATTTAAGGGATAGTTGCTTCAAGGGTTGAAAAATTAATTAAAATCGTAAATCATGCTTATAAATGTTGCAAAATATTTATTTTATTTAATTAATCGAGATTACTTATGCCACAATGCTTAAATCTGCATTTTTACCATTTAAAAAAAGGGGTGGATTTCACCCCTAAAATGCAAAAAGTGCAAGTTGGGCATATGTCACTTTTGAAGTTAAGGATAAAATATACTCAATCACAAATTTTCATGCAAATTGATGGAGGTTCACCGAAATCGTAGGTAATAGTTGATTTTTACCTTCATTCACTGTACAAAGGTATCATTCTGATGTTTTCAGAAAAAGTTCTCCTCCCTCTCAAATAGGTCGAGAATATTACTAATCTAAATTTAAAAGATCTAAAAATGACTAAAAACATCGTTTTTTTCTACTTTCCTTGCTTATAATTTTAAAACAATTTATTTTGAAGCAAAGTCGTAATGAAATAAAATAGCGATAATTAAATTTTGTGTAAGATAATACTGGTTAAATTATTGTAATTTATTATCCTTGCTGCAAAATAGCAATAAATACAGGGTGTTCAGAAACTCTCCTGGCAAACGAAAACCGGAGATTCCTCAGATAATTTTAAGACGATTTAACCCAATTCCCCTAATCCAAAAATGCTTCCTAAGGGAGCTAGAGGTCTTTGAAGATGGCGCCTTGTAAGTAGGTTTGTTTTAATACCTCCAGAAGGCTTCTATTTAGAAAACATGAAAACTGGTATGATTATTTATCCCTCAAGAGTTGAATAACTTGTAGCACTGCTACAAGGAGATTTTTCTGTTTAAAAATTTTCAAATCGATTTTTCTAGAAAACGGTGTATCCTATAGACTAAAAGTAAGACGCCTATGACCGGTACTAGAAATTCGCAATTAATGAAATCGATTCAACTCTGGAGGATAATTATTCGTACCAGTTTTTACTTTCCTAAATAGAAGCGTTCTGGAGTTACTAAAAAAACTACTTACAAGGCGCCATCTTCAAGAGCTCTAGCTCCCTTAGGAAGCATTTTCGGACTAATTGCATTGGGTTAAATCGTCTTAAAATTATCTGAGGAATCTCCGTTTTTCGTTTGTCAGGAGAGTTTCTGGACACCCTATATAAAAAAATGAAAGGGCCTTTCTTACTCAATGTTTGTCGTACACTTAAATTGCACTTAGGGCTTTCATAATTCGCCTAGAACATCTATATAATATAATTAAACAGTGCACTAATTTAATAGATTTCGCTTAATAATAATAATTAAGCGAAATCTATTAAATTAGTGCACTATCGAGCTATTTTTTTTTTTAAATTGAAATTCTTTAAAATCTTACAAAACAAAAATTAGACCATATAGAAGTTTGGCAATTTTTTTACTTATAAAAATGCACTCTACGTATCTAACGCATTTTACAGAATTAAACTTATTTTATTATTAGAACGGCCTCAGAAATGTTTTAAAATTGTAAACATTTTTTTGGCCTACAAAGAAATAGAATATCTCGGTAACTATTAGGTTAAATTAAATTCACAAAACGGAGTTAGAAAAGACTTGGCAAGACGATGTAAAAAAAAAGTTAAATTACGAGTGGTTCCTAAGATACAACCGGTAAAAGTTGACGTGTATTTGCGACGAAGTTATAAACAATACAACAACGAAGTTATAAACAATACAACATACACATAGAGATGCTGTAGACTTTTTTTTAGATAAACTTACTAGACGTGTACGTTTTAATGCTCTAAATACACCTATTGTTATTTGACAGCTGTATAATTATTTACAACCTTTGTTGGAACAAATTAATTTTTTAATGTAGCAATAAAACACTGAAAACTTTGTTTTCAAACTTCCCCAAAATTTATTTTAACTTATCTCTTATTATTTAGCTGTTTCGGCTGGTTGCCTTTTTCAAGTTATCTATTTTTAGCATGTGTTTACATTTTATAGTCTCTAATGAAATAGATTGAGGAGGGGGGAACTGTTTGTCTCAAGTTGGTCATTCAGAATTATATCTGTCTTTTTTAATTTGTTAATTTCTATAGATTCTAACAAGGATAGCTTAAGGCCTTTATTTTGAATGTGAAGAATTTTAAATTCGTCATTAAAAGAATGATTGTGATCTAGAAGGTGAAGTGCGTATGTAGAATCTGTTTTTCTATTATTGAAAGCCCTTTTATGTTCTGCTATTCGTTTATTAAAGTTTCTACCAGTTTGAATGATGTAAGTTTTTGGGCAGTCGCCATATTTAAATTTGTACACACCACTGTGTAAGTGTTTTTTATTTTGGCTCTTGTTGTTTTTGATATATTTGCCTAGGTTATTATTTGTTCGGAAAGCTGGTGTTATTCCTTTCCTTTTTATGTGTTTGGCTATTTTAGTTGATATTTTGCCTGTATATGTAATCGAGCAGAAGGTACTGGGTTTTTTCTCTGGTGGTGAAATCCCTGAAATACTAATTTCAGGGCTTTCTTTTGCAGTTTTTGATTTAACATTTTATTAACTGTTTGTTCGTTGTATCCGTTGTTTACTGCTATTTGCTTGATGATATTTAATTCCGTCTCAAAGTTGTATTTTGACATCGGAATTTCTGTTAATCTATGTAACATACTATCATCGGCTGCCAGTTTATGTTGTGTTGGATGGGATGATGAATAGTGTATAGTCGTGTCAGTATGGGTAGGTTTATGAAATATGGAGAAGTCATGTTTGTTTTTAAGTCTGATAATTTTTAAATCTAAAAAGTTTAAAATTATATACAGGATGACGGTATAAAATTCGGAGATGCCACACTGGACAGAGTAGAGAAACTCGTGTATCTCGGCAGTAATATCAATGAGAGCTGGGATCCAACCGCAGAAATTAAAAGCCGAATAGAACAAGCCCGAGCTGCCTTTGTAAAAATGAGAAACGTACTTTGCAGTCACGATCTTAGCATTAACCTTAGAGTTCGTATGACATCTTGCTACATATTTCCTGTCCTGCTGTATGGAGTGGAAGCGTAGACTCTAACTGAGGCTATGCTTAAACGCTTGACAGCCTTTGAGATGTGGGTATACAGACGACTACTAAAAATAAGCTGGGTCGACAGAGTTAGAAATGAGGAGATCCTTAGACGGCTGAGCCAAACAACACAACTGGTTAATATAATAAAGAAACGCAAGCTGGAATACTTCGATCACATTATGAGACACCCTGAAAAATATGATCTTTTACATCTGATCATTAAGGGAAAGATCCAAGGTAATCGTGGTCCTGGTAGACGAAGAACATCATGGCTGAAAAATCTAAGGCAATGGTATGGAAAATCAACTACATCGTTATTTAGAGCTGCTGTCAATAAAGTCACGATAGCGAATATGGTAGCCAACATGATATCCAACGATCGATAACGGTCATGGAACTAGAAGAGGAAAAAGTTTATGGATTGATTTTGTTCTGTTTCTATTGTAAATTTAATATGACTATGAAGTGAATACGATAAAAATTGATCGAGTTGCCTGGAGTTGATCGAGATGTTAAATCAAAAACTACAAAAGAAAGCCCTGAAATTAGTATTTCCACCACCAGAGATAAAACCCAGTACCTTCTGCTCGATTACATATACAGACAAAATATCAACTAAAATAGCCAAACACATAAAAAAAGAAAGGAATAACACCAGCTTTCCGAACAAATAACAACCTAGGCAAATATATCAAAATCAACAAGAGCCAAAATAAAAAACACTTACACAGTGGTGTGTACAAACTTAAATGTGGCGACTGCCCAAAAACTTACATCGGTCAAACTGGTAGAAACTTTAATAAACGAATAGCAGAACATAAAAGGGCTTTCAATAATAGAAAAACAGATTCTACATACGCACTTCACCTTCTAGATCACAATCATTCTTTTAATGATGAATTTAAAATTCTTCACATTCAAAATAAAGGCCTTAAGCTATCCTTGTTAGAATCTATGGAAATCAACAAATTAAAAAACACAGATATAATTCTGAATGACCAACTTGAGACAAACAGTTCTCCCCTCCTCAATCTATTTCATTAGAGACTATAAAATGTAAACGCATGCTAAAAATAGATCACTTGAGAAAGGCAATCAGCCGAAACAGCTGTAGTGATAAGTTAAAATAAATTTTGTGGAAGTTTGAAAACAAAGTTTTCAGTGTTTTATTGTTACATAAAATGAATTTCCATCAAGTTATGGTCGAATCCATCAATTAATTTTTAATAATTGTTTATGATAAGCGATCCGTGCCTATGCCCCAACTAACCCAGCTATCTACTATGCCTCACATAAGTCAATATGTTTCTTAATAAGCTTACATGTGCTAAACACCTAGGCCCTTAAAGTATATCTTTAAAAAAGTTATAGTAATACGAATCAACGATACTCGACTATAGAGACACATAGATAATATTTTCCCAGATCAGAAAAAAAGCTTTAACGAATTGGTGTGTAAGTACCTACTTAATAATCATAATTTATACGCTGAAAGCGGTTCATTATCTTTTAATTACGCTTTATTCATGTTATTCAAACCACTAATAATTTAAGTTACAAATTTTCGTCAATTATAACTCCCTCTTAAACTTGTAAGTACATCACCTGAAGTTAATTACCACAAAAGACGAAACGACCCAATCCCCTAGTTATCGATAAGTATGTACACATGCCGACCTCGCCGGATTCGGAACCCCTATAAAGTAAAATCACCCTTATCAATTAATCAACGCTGAAAACGCGCAGATGAGTTATCACTGTTTGACCGATATTTTATACACGAGCTCCGCCGTATCGCATCTAATTAATATATTTCAAAATGGGGAACGGTCCCATCTGCTATAAACTGCGCCATTTGCAGTTCGGGGATAGCCGGCTGCCAACACAGAAGGCGTCGGTCAGTGCGGAATAGATCAAGACACCTGTGCTATTTTTATTAGAGATAGGCGACACAATAGTAACTGTTACAAGAAAAGTAATTTAACTCTCTAACCGTTTTTTCTTAATTGATTCAAAATATCTGAAAACTTCTAATTAAAGTAATTTGGGTGATACAAAAATAGATTTCATGTCCATTTTTTAATATCGATTATAGTTTGGCCTTCAAATGAGAAAGAAGGTAGACCGTATTATTTTTTAGGCGATTATGACGGTTAAGGTGTAGAAAATTAGAACAGATAGTACAGTATACTCCATTCCACGAATATACGACTGTTTTAAATTCGGTTTAAGGTCTCTATTTGAATGGTCAAATGTGCTGAATTGAACAATAGTAAATTCTCCCTATTTTTAAAATACTGTTATGACTTAAAATTTAAATATGAAGTCATGATATAAATATAGAGTTGATAATTTATAGAAGTTATATAGTTATAATTCAGATTTTGAAGTATATAATTACTATCATTGATTTTAGTATTGTAAACAAGTTGGTTTTTGAATTAAGTGATTTAAACGAAGTGTACCAATACTTAGGTGGTTAAATAGTGTAATTTATTTAGTCGAATATTCAATTACTATTAAGAAAACAAAAAAAAACTTACTTATTCTCTTATTCTTCTAATCTCCTAAAACTATCATCAACCATCAGATTCACAGAACTTCACCATTGGAAAGTACATTAAATACAAAGTTGTCTACATCTAAAACACGTCTCGGCGTTTTTGGCTTCAATAAACAAATACACTACACTAAACTCTCTCTTAACGGCACCTTTCTTCATCGGACACCTCTATACGGACAGTTTTTAAAACTAAAATCAGTCGGCGATATATGAAACTGTATATAAATGTTCGTTACTTTTTAATATCTGTAACGACTCAGTACTTGAACTATCAATAGCCGGTATGTTATACCCGTTACTTTCGGAACTTTTAAGAGTATATCCACTCAAATCAAACAAATATTTAAAACTTACAAAGTGAAATTATAGATCCTTTTTCTGGTTTCCAAACCATCGTTCTGCCAATTTCTTTTCATTTATATTAAAAGTATATTTCTTTTTTATTGTAGTACCTAATATAGTAATAAAAAGTGTGATATCAAAGGAACCCGGCACGCCTTTTGGTGTTTACATTTCACGGAAACCCAACCCAAATGTCTTATGAACAAATTTGGCTTCATAGAACTCATTGTATTTATTTGTAGGACCGTTTGCGTAAAAATTTTTGTTATTTTCGGATTAAATTTCACAATAAATTTTGCGTCTATCTGAATATATATTAACTGAAATAATTTTAGTGTGTCAAACTAACAGTAAATCCATTTTATTGGAATACTGCTTAGACCAATTTACTTTCATACTTCTACTTGCACATTAAAATATTCGTTGTCGTAATAATCCAAAACAGTTGTATATTCGTGGAATAACCTATAACTAAAAAATGGTTTTTATTGTTGAAACAAAAAACAAAAACGGAGCTAATGGAACAAAATATAAAAATAAGAAAGTAAAACAATATAAAAAATAAAAATTTGAAAAATAGTGAACTGTCTAAGAATAGGAAGTGATAAATTCAGATTGCAGTTTATGTACTGTATCTGAATATCAGACTTTTCACAATATTTTCTTCTTCTTTTTCCTGTTTTGATGTATAACTGTATCTGCATTCGGCATCTGTCCATTCATCATCATCAATCAGCCCTGAGTTGTCCATTGTTGAACATAGGCCTCCTCTAGACTTTTCCATCTGCTTCTGTTCTGCGCCTCTGCTATCCAATTGGTCACGATTCTTTTGAGGTCGTCGGTCCATCCCGTTGGGAGTCTTCCTCGTTTCATATTCTATTTCTTAAGCTTATTCCAAGCATTAATCTCTCCATCTTTATATGTATGTGAGGACTTTGTATGTGACTTTGTATGTGAGGACTGGTAGAACGCACTGGTTAAAAGCTTTTCTTTTTAAATGGATCGGTATATTTGTTTTAAATACGTCTCTCATTTTTCCGAATGCAGCCCAACCCAGACTTATTCTTCTGAGTAGCTCGCATATTTGGTTATCTCGCGTTAACCATATTTCGTGACCTAATTGCACATATTTTTCCACAAGTTCTATGGGCGACTTTTCGATTTCTATTAGCTCATTGGGGACGAGATTGGTCATCATTTTTATTTTTCCATAGTTTATTTTTAAACCGACTTTCTGGGTTACGTGCTGTAGTTGTTGTAGCATAACTCTGGCTTCTCCTAAGTTGTCTGTTGTGAGAACAGTATCATCGGCATATCTGAGATGATTGTATATCTTTCCATCGATGCTAATACCCTTTGATCTGTCCATTAGACGGTCTATAAAAACACCATCCATATGACTATTGTATTTTTTAATGATCTGTGAACAGTAGACGTCAATGTACTGCTTTATTTTTAATCATAACGAACAGCTTTGTTTGTTTGTTTATGATAACGTCATTGTTTGAATGGCTGTTATCGTAAATAAGTGGACGCAAATTTTTTTTATTTTTCCAACGCACAGTAATTAGTTCGATATCATATGCCATCCCCATATATTCCACAGTATCTTTCTTCTATGGCTAGTTGCTTATCTTTGTCAGCTAGCAATTTACAGTTACTAACTCTGTTGACTCCCAATGAAGTTTCGAATAGTTCCCAATGAAGAAATACCCCTTGCGCGAAGATACACTAGCAGTGGCAACGATGTATAGAAATTATCGAAACAGATAATGTAATTTTTGAAGTTAGGGATAGACTGGGACAAACAAATAACCATATTTTACGCTGCACCAATATCAGGAATTTTGGGTCAGTTGGCATTATCACAAGCTACATTGGAAATTTTAAATATATAAGATTATCCTTAGATATGTTCAAATCGCATAAGACACATAATTTTAATTCCGATTTATGGGGTTTATTAAGCATGTATTATCGAGGAAAGAAAACAACGAAAAAAAGATATCCTGCAAGCAAAAACTGTAAAAAGAAGAGCACACCGACAACAGAAATATCAAACAATAAATAAATCAGTTAAAAGAAAAGCAAGAAGAGACAAAAGAAGGTGGGCCGACGAACTGGCAAAACAAGCAGAAACAGCTGCACAACACAACAGAACTAGGGAGCTTTACCAAATTACTAGATGACTAACAAAAAATGGGTCCAACTGTTCGAACATTGTAAGATCCAAGACAGGCGAATTACTTACCACAACAGATGACCAAGTAGAGAGATGGAAAGAGCATTTTCAGGAGATGCTAGGTATTCCCAGAGATAACGTAGAGGAAATTGTCGAAAACCCGCAGAATATAGACTTGCATATTTCTTGCGAGGCCCCTTCCAAAACGGAGATAATAACAGCTATCAAATATTTGAGAAACAACAAGTCACCGGGAATCGATAACATTGCTGCTGAAATACTTAAAGCTGATCCGCATCTAACTGCTGAACTTGTGCTCCCCATAATCCAAGAGGTGTGGGAAACAAACCACATTCCAGCGGGCTGGAAAAAAGGTAACATTATCAAGCTTCCAAAAAAAGGCAACCTCACACTGTGCAAAAATTGGAGAGGAATAACCTTGCTTACTCTCATAAATAAAATTTTCACGACCATCATACTGAAAAGATTAACAAACAAGGTTGAGTTTCGAGCTAATCAAGCAGGCTTTACACCAGAATCCTTCTGCATAGACCACATTAATACTGTGAGGGTAATAATGGAACAATCGGTTGAATGGAACACACCCCTATACATGGTTTTTGTTGATTTCGAACGTGCCTTTGACAGCTTGTCTCATGCTGCTGTATGGAAAATTTTAGAGCTAAGAAACATCCCGCAAAAAATAATTTCTATTATAAAGTCACTATATACTGATGCGAAATGCAGCGTGATACACAATGGGATCAACAGTGACGAATTCGACGTACTTACTAGAGTTAGACAGGGATGCGTGCTTTCTCCGTTTCTTTTTAACATAGCTATAGACTATGTTCTCTCCAAACTAGACTCCGACACAAGAGGGATACAATGGACGTTAACCACACACCTAAGCGATCTAGAATACGCGCACGATATCTGCCTATAAGGTCAGAGGTTCCAATATCTAGCTTACCAATTGGAAACACTTTCCACTGAAGCCAATAAAATAGGCTTGAAAATCAATATTAGTAAAACCAGGTCCATGAGAATAAATGCAAGGAACAACACGCTATTTACTATCGACAATATGCAGATTGAAAATGTGGAAAACTTTACGTATCTTGG
This sequence comes from Diabrotica balteata, assembly GCA_918026665.1. Classification (NCBI taxonomy): domain Eukaryota; kingdom Metazoa; phylum Arthropoda; class Insecta; order Coleoptera; family Chrysomelidae; genus Diabrotica; species Diabrotica balteata. The sequence continues at coordinate 123,545,307 of OU898280.1, forward strand.
AAGTGTCATAACAGAAAACGGAAGTACAGAAGACGATATTCATATGAGAATACGAAAATCCCAACAAGCTTTCAGTACGCTCAATCCTGTTTGGAGTTCTGACGGGTATACTACAAGGACAAAGATCCGAATATTCCGATCAAATGTCATGTCTGTTCTACTCTACGGATGTAAAACCTGGAAAGTGACAAACACCCTCACAGACAAACTGCAGGTCTTTGTTAACAAATGTCTACGAAGAATTGTCCGTATATTCTGGCCTAACACCATCAGAAACGAAGATCTGCTACACCTGACTGAACTAAAGAGGCTACAAAATGAAATTAAGTCCATAAAGTGGGGTTGGATCGGTCACACACTCCGAAAAAATAGTTCCAGTATCGCAAAGACTGCCCTAGAGTGGAATCACCAAGGGAAAAGAAAAAGAGGTCGCCTAGTACAAACTTGGAGAAGATCCATCATGGACGAGATAAGAGGCCAAGGAAAGTCTTGGAATGAGGTGAAGGCCTTAGCGCAAAATAGAACCGATGACGCGTTTTCACTGAAGCTCTATGCTCCACTCATTGTATTTATATAAAAAATTTTCACCGCGTACATCATCATCCAGCCTCAAGAGTCCACTGCTGAACATAGGCCTCTTCCTCATGTTTCCAACCCCGTCTATCTTGCGCCGCTCTTATCCAATTTTTATTGATTCTTCTTAAATCGTCAGTCCATCTTGTAGGTGGTCGACCGACGCTTCTCTTGTCTTCCCTTGGTCTCCATTCCAATAACCTCTTTGTCCATCGCCCATCTGTCATTCTGGCTATGTGTCCTGCCCATCTCCATTTTAGTCTGGCTATCTTCTCGATGATGTCAGTCACTCCGGTTCTTCTCCTGATGTCTTCGTTGGTTATTCTGTCTCGCAGAGTTATTCCTAACATGGACCGCTCCATTCTTCTCTGCGTGACTCTCAGTTTGGTAGCTGCTGCTTTTGTTAAGGTAAGTGTTTCTGCTCCGTACGTCAAGACTGGGAGGACGCACTGATCAAATACCTTTCTCTTTAGGCATGTGGGCAGCTCACTTTTAAAAGTTTCTCTCAGTTTTCCAAATGCTGCCCACCCAAGGCCGACTCTTCTCTTCAGTTCATGAGTCTGGTTATCTCTGCCAATCATAATTTCATGTCCCAGGTATTTATATCTATCTACGAGTTCTATTTCTTTCCCACCAATACTGATGTTCTGGTTGGGTACCAAATTGGTCATGATTTTTGTTTTCGAGATATTTATATTTAAACCTACATTTTCTGTAGCCACAACGAGTTCCTGTACCATCTCTCTTGCCATACCTAGACCTTCAGCTATTATAAGTATATCATCGGCGAAACGAAAGTTTTTTTATGGTACACAAGGCAAATATCGAACACAGTAGTTAATCAAATCTTGCCCAAGTACTTTCGATCACAAGATCATCCTCAGGGGCATTTCGTCAGTTGTGGCCTATCCAGCAGTAACAGAATGTCATAAATGTAAATTGGGACATAACAAATACACTAAACAAAGACAAACAAACACTTTAAAATTTAAAAATTGGAGAAGCTACATTTTATATAGAAGCCGGAGACAGAATTCATTCATTCTGAGGAGGCTAATCGGTCTGTAATTCTCTAAATTTGCTTTGTCTCCTGCTTTGTGTAAAAGAATCATAGTAGCGTTGTTCCAGTCTTTTGGAATATTGGCGCTGTGAAGGCAGATATTGAAAAGTTGTTTAATTTTTTCAAGTAATACATCCCCTCCAATTTTTAGTGCTTCTGATACTATTCTATCTTCATCCGGGGTTCGATTCTTTTTCATTTTCTTCAGGGCTTCTTTGATTTCTGATTTTGTTATATTGGGCATTAAATTTGATCCTTGGTTTAATACCCCAGTTTTTAGTGTAATTGGAGGTTCCGTATTGTAACTTTTTTTCTTGATCTATATAACTCTGTGTAGAACTCTTCGATCATTCTTAATATTTCATCTCTGTTCGTTGTTTCTTCTCCAGTTCTGTTTCTCAGTTTGTTAATTTCTATTTTCCCTTTTTGTACGCTCCTCTTCAAAACTTTCATGTTCTTATTTTTCTCTATTGCCTGTTTTGTTTTTTCTACATTGTAGTTTCTTATGTCTTTTCTTATTGCCTTTGTGATCGTCTTATTTATTTGATTTATCGCTTCTTCATTTGTCGCCTTAGTTCTATAAGGGTTTTCGTGGGTTGAGTCGTACGCGGTGGCGAATAGAACTACTATTCGCCACCGCGTACGAGTTCAATTAATTTTTCGAAATCCATTTTAACTTGTACTATTAAACCGTAAATATCAAATCAAAGAGTATTTAAAAAAAAAGAAGAGGTATCACTTCCGTGCAAAAGTCCTAATTGTTTATCACTTTCGTATTTAACTGTCACAAAGCAATAAAAACACATACATACATGACAAAATAGCTTCGAAAATTATTTTTTAAATACTCTGTATCAAAATCAAACAAATACCTAAATACAACGAGGGGAAAACGACGGACTCCTAATTCACATTATCCGTACCAACAGGTTTTGACTCGTTCCGTAGCGGTCGGCATCTGTAAAATATTGTTTTCGAATATACTGAACGGATACGTAAGGTGTCTGATATGATACGTTCCTGACAGTGTCAATTGTTTATATTAAAAACCATTTCAATTATATTTTTCGGTAACTAAACGCTACGGACTGGAAACGCAACGTGCATGATAATATGCCAGGACCTTTAGAACTTCTTACTGTGTCGCTCTGACGAATCCTGAAAGGACGAAAAACGTATAAGCGAATTGTAGAGGCACTATACCTACGTGAAATCTCTTCTACATATATCTTAATTTACTCGTATTTCGAGTATTAGAAGCCGATTCATGAAAGTCTTACTTAGATGAATCGATATGATGTGGAATGCAATTTTAGATTCTCCATGTCGGTCATTCATCGTTCTGCTTGCTTTGTAAATGGTAGAAGGCACAGATTTGTATGAATTTTGGTTTCGAACAAGTAGAATGCTTCGGATTTTTACATTTTGTTTTATTCTTAGATGTCGCCGTTTGCGTCTTGAGTACGTTATATTATTATTACTTCCTTTCACAGAAAATATTTTATTTCACACTTAGAGCGTCTTACGCTCTGACGAGTCCTGAAAGGACGAAATACATATAAGCGAATTGTAGAGGTACGTTACGTGAAATCAAATCTTAACTGTGTTTCTAAAGACATAGTATTTTAGAAATAAGCTTTTGTTGTCCCATCTCTATTTTAAAAATTTGGGACACATGTGTATTTTATTAAAAAGACAAAGGACTCAGAAAATTATTAATATGTTAATAATTTAATCTACATCTTAATGGTGGCACGATCCGTTTTTATGATTTTATTGGTTTAAACACATTTAAAAAATTAGCAGGTGCTGAATTTCGGCCAACAATATGTTGGCACAAGATGTATGTATTTAGATTAAAAATATATATTGGTTCTTTTGCACAAAATTAGAGTACACAGCAGACGGCTGTAATACATGTTGAATAGAAAAACAAATTAAAATAATAGACACTTTTCCCAACACAAATCTTAAGTTAATAAAACGTTTTTGGCTACCTGTTATAATTGATTTATATCAGAAAAAACTTTCTATACCTGTAGAAACACATCGTTGATCGAGAGACAGAATGTAATTATTTAACTAAACTATGGTTTTAAAACGACTATTTCACTAGACTATTTTTAACTGATAAAACGTGATAGCAACGCCACGTTTCCTACTGACAAAACTCCTTCCTGCTTGTGATTCCTCAGCGACAAAACTATGACAGATTCGTCACGAAGGTGTCTTGTAATTCTATTGTTGTCAGTTTGACAAACGTCATTGAGGCGTTATCATTTTTAGACAGATATAATGAATCCAGACGGAAAAGCAAGATTTGCATGCCAGTCAGATGAAGATATAAAAAAATTGGTTTCGGAAAATGTCCCACTGAACACGCAGAGATCCAGAAGCTCTATTTGGACCCAATTTTCGGAATTCCAACCAGAGATACCAAGCGAAGGCAGCTTCAAAGTGTTCAAGAAAAAAGAAAACTCAGCTCAAAAGCATTATCCACCGAAAATCTATTAAACATCATCCAAAGCTACGATGAGGAAACCTCCGATGGAGCACAAAAAAAGTTTTTTCTCCTTTGCTAATTTCAACTTGCTTGGAGAGGCGTGAGGCCGTAAACTGCAGGATTAACGTTTTCCAGAAGGAATTTGATGTTATGGGAGAATTTACGGGCCGAATTGAATAAAACAGCATTTTTTCCAAAACAAATCAAGGCGGTTCGAAAAGTTTGGCAAGCAGTAAATGGCTGGAAAGAAATTCATCGAACGAAAATGTATGCCCAGGTAGATTATTTTTGAAATTATTGGAAAAAGGGGGCCAAATATTTTATCAAACAGACTCTTTCTTACCGTTCTCACCAACTGGAAGGATTTATCTTGGTTCAAAAAATGTCCCCTTGGAATCAATACCGTATCTAAGTGGACAAAAATGTCAGCTGAAAAAAATGGAATAGACACAAAAAACAAAATAACAAACCATTCTCATCGATCTTCAGCTGTGTCAGCCTTGTTAAAGCAAGGTGTTTCTGAACTGGAGTTAATTAAATTAACAGGTCACTCTCTAAAACCATATCTGCAATTAGATTCCAGTCAACACCAGAAGCTGATCGAAAATCTCAGAACAACAAATGAAGCTGGACCTTCGAGTTCCCAAATGCTACATTTACTATTTTTGTACAGTAGTAGGGTAGACTGGGGCTAGTTGTGCCACTTTGGACAAAATAATTTTTAACATTTTTTTCGTAATTTTTAGGGCTGTTAGATTACTTTAATGAGGTAGTATTTTTAATTTTGAATCATTATTTGGGAACATCAGCAATTTTTAAGCAATACCTTACAGTATGTAAATAGTTTTACAAAATGCACATATTGTCACAATTTGCCCCAATATGGGGTAAGTTGTGACGAACTTGGGGCAGGTTGTGACAGTAAATATTTTTAAATATAATAAACTTTAGTTGGAGAATAATAACAAAGTTTCCATAATAAATTTATTTTATAGTTAAGTATAGATACATAAATGTTTGATAAATGTTTATGTAAGAAACAAATGTGTAGAAAAACATCTAGTGAATTTAAAGTAAAATAAAAAACTTAATCGCTATCGTCAATTTGTGCTGATTCTACTTGTAGTTCTGAAGAGTGGCAGTTTATACAAACATAATAAAGATCATCTTTTGTGCACTTTACATGAGCCCACCTCTTGCATTCCATACATTGCACCCAGTCTTCTCCTAACCTAGACTTTTTATATGGTCCCATACAAACTAAGCAAAAGTAATCTTCTTCCTCTTCTTCTGAGCTGTCTTCTCTTTTTCTTGTTGCGGTCTCTTTCTTTGGCGCTGCTTTTTTCTTAGGCAACAGTTGTTTTGAGTCAAATAATTTTTTCTTTATTTTATCCTCTTTGCACTTTATTGTTTCCTTCCTCTTTAACTCTTCACTGCGAATTGTCTCCTTGACAGGTGTGCTAGTCAAAATTGCAGATGTTAAGCTCTTGCGTTTTTTATTTTTTCGAGGACCAGCTTTTGGCAGAGGTCTTATATCCATAGGGCTGACAGGCAGAACTTCGGCATGGAATGATCCTGGTAGGTTGGCCTGCGATGATCCTTGTTGATATGGTCCTGGTTGATAGGTATGGGAGGGTCCTGGCTGGTTAGCATAATATGACGACGGTTCAGGTTCATCGAGATGCTGAAACTCTTTAAGCTGCCCAGCACTGGCTTCCTCATTACCATCTACGATGTCAATAGGCCTATTCAAAGGTCGGTCGGTCACCGAAGAACACAGAAAGTCTTCTTCATTAAAAATGTTTCTATTGAATTCCCATATTCCTGTAGAACGAAATCCTGCCTGAACGTTTGTTGGTGTTACAGCTTTAGGTAATGCTGTTTTCACTATACTTGGGATGTCATAAATTGAGACTGTGTTTCCAGGATGAGATTTCATCCATCCACACATGGCGTCGTTTAAAAACTTCTTAAATGGACCAAAAACGGAAACATCCAGTGGTTGAAGTCTATTTGTTGTATGGGGAGGGAACGATAAGAGAGTAATACCGTGCTCTGTACAATAGTCAAGGACTTCGATATATAGGTGAGCACTGTGGTTGTCTAACAGAACTAAAACCGGTGATTTCTTTGAGCACCTTACTTTTTTTACAAAATGCTTCATAAAAAACAAAAAGTCCGGGCCTGTTATCCAGCCACTTCGGTTAGCAGTACCACAACAACCTACTGGCCCATCACGTACAAAATGCTCCTTGTAAAACTTACGTGGAAAAACGAACATAGGAGGAACTGAGTTACCCTCTGCGTTAATAGCAAGGACCATAGTAACATTGGTCCCCCTCTCAGCTGAAGTGACACCACCAACTCTTTTCTCGCCTTTCTTCGCTATGATTTTTACCGGTTTTTGGACAGTCCCAGTCCCTGTCTCGTCTATATTCCAAATATCATTAGCTGTAAAATGGTTTTGACTTAATACTAATTCGAGGTTATCAAAAAAGAGTCCGACATTGTGCTTGTTGAAACTTGTACTCCGACTTAAGCTGGTAGCCTCAGGAACACGAATAGACACATTATTGTTACGTTGCATGAACTTTGTAAACCAATCATTACTGGCGTGTTTTGTTGCTACCCAATTCTCAGGCACAAGAACTTTGTTCGCTATAGCAAATTCAAAAGCTAAACTTTTCATTTCTTTTGGGCTAATACCATAAAATATTTTCGCTGCCTGAACAGCATATTCACAGAGCTCTTCTTCTTGTTGTTGTGAAAATATCATTCGAGGTCTTTTGTAACCCATTTCTACCACTCCATCTGGATTGGTTTGTTGTTTTTTTATATATCTGAGTAAGGACATCCGGTTAACGCCATATTTTTCAGCTGCTTGCCTTAAACTACACGATCCAGACTTAACATCTAACGAAGCCGACTCGTAACTGTTTATATTACTCCGACCACGTTCCGTTTTCCTTTTATAATTTCTCACCATTATCTGTAACAAACCCATAAACATGCATTAAAATTAGTAGGGGCATGTTGTGACACTGTCACAATCTGCCCCAAGCCTTTCGTCACAACTAGCCCCACCGTACGCCATTTTACATAAAGCCACTTGCACAGACCTTGACACGTCGTATAGAAACCAAACTGTGTCTTACTAGAGAGAAATAAACAAACTATCTACTACAACTAGAATAAGTTTCTTACCTTGTGGTTTGAAAGTGAAATAACAATTCAAAGACAACAGCAAAATTTTACTTCGTTACAACGAAATGACATATAATTTTATAAAGCGGTAGAAACGCATAGCATCACAACCAAACTACACAAACAGACTGAGGACATGCGGACGTGGAATTCTGGGTAACCGGGCGACGCTGCTACCTATGGTTAGTCTATAAAACTATTTGTCACAACATGCCCCTGTCACAATTAGCCCCGATCTACCCTACACAAAATCATGCTTTGGAAGAAAAGAATGGACAAACTACTATAGCTTATAAAAATTGTACATTTAATATTGTTAATAAATAAATAAAGACTATGTTTCGTTGATATGATGCATTAATTGTTTAAATGATGCAAAATAGTCTTTGTCGAATATCATTCGAGAGAAAATTATTTATGGCAAAATTTTCTTCTGGTTTTATTTAAGTTTGTTGTTGTTTGTTTGTTTGCTGCTGTTTTATCAGTCAAAGTACACTGCGATTAGAAATGGGAGTACCACTTACGTTTCTACACTGCTTACGCTAGCCGACGACGGGTACAGCCGGTACAGTGGCGCCGGCCGACGGGTAGTTCAATGACAACAAATGCATTATTCTCCATTCAAATTAGTTTTGTAGGGAATACCTTTTTTGATTGATTATCGTAGATGTTTGAAAAAGAATTATCACATTTTTAATTTACATGTCTTAGCTAAATATAGTATTGAATAAAAATTTGTGAAACGTGACTCCAAAAAACATCATGGTGTTTATTTATAATAAATTTAAAATAACATAAAAATATTATTATCAAAAAAAAATACAATTTGTTGTCACAAACAAATAAACAATTTCGCAGTTATAGCTTGAAAATGATTTCGAATCGAACTAACTGACCGTACGTTCATGAGATTTGACGTCACGAAGCCGATAACGGTGAAACTAAGTGCCAATGATGAGTAAGACGTTTCACTATTAGATTTCAGTATTTTTTAGCAATTTTCTTCGAAGTTTGAACACGCTTTTCTCGATTATTACTGGACACAGAAAGGTGAAAAAAATCAACGATTACAAAAAAAAACTCTTTCAAGTGATGGGCGTAAAAAGTTTGGTTATAATAGAATGTTAAACTGCATAATCCGATATTTCAAAAGAACTTTCAAAAAAATTAAAAAAGTAAAACCATCAGTTTAAAGGCAACATAATTTTGAATAACGTGTCCAAATTTCGAGACATTTTGTCGATAAATACCAGAGAAACACTTTCTCTAGGTTTTGGTGTACCGATGAAACAGCCTTATGCTCATGAAATTTTGTCAAAATTACTCGACTGACGTCTCGTTAAACGCCGTTTCGTTAACTGTCAAAATTTAGTTCGCGAAAATTACCAGGCAACAAACTTTCATACCAGTCAGAAATATTGCCGGTAAAAGTCTCTTATAATATTATATATGAATATAAAATATATAAAACCAAGAAAGGATTCAGAGGTGTCAACTTTGATAAGAATTTTTTATTCTTTTTGTCATCCAAACCAAATTAGTTAATTTGAAATTTTATTAGTGACATTTAATTCTGTTTAGCTTTGCTACCAACTCAGAACGTGTGGGATATTTAAAAATCTACTAAACCAAAAATGTCTATTTTTCAAAAGAAAAAATATAAGTAGATTTTACCAAGATCATCAATTTCTGACTTTTTTTTTCATTGTATTAGAACCCTTGCTGATATGCACCATCTCAAGAAAAGTAAGTAAATGTTTATTATTCTCTGTGTTCAAGATTTTTTGATAATGAAAATTTATAATGTGGTTATTTTGAATAACATGTTATGCTAGGGCATATGAAGGTTTAAGAAGTCTACAAGTACTTTTGTGAGAATTGATGCGGCCAGATAGATTTTTACCAGTCTCACCAATATAATCCAAATCGCAGTGTACATGATATGAAATATATAACATTGCATTTTTCAAGAATATTTAATTTTTGTTTAGTTTTAGTGTATAATGAAGACAAAGTTTTAATATTTTTAGTGGCTTGACTATCTCAAATTCGCTGAAAATTCCTTTTAATATAGTGTAACGTTATAAACGTCACATCTTTCTTCTTCTTCCTTTGCCCTATCCGTTTCGGACGTAGGCTATTAAAAAGGCTATTGTGACTTTGTTTACTGCACATCTTTATTAATTTATATTTAAATAATTATTTTATTTTAATTTCTTTATTAATTCCTTTGCCTTCAGCTTCGTTTTTACTATTTTTTCTTCAAAAAGTAGTTGGCGCCTTCTGTCTTTTTTTTTGTTTCTCTTTCTGTCCCTTAGAATTAATATTTGCCTTCTCTCTCTGTCCGGTAGACTAAATATTCTTTTCTATGTTGACAATTCATTTTAATCTCCCTACATTCTGTCAATCAACTTTTCTAACATAGTGGGAATATAATTTTTTGCCTGTTTTTGAAATTTATAAAAGAAGGCAAAAATTTTTATAAGCTTCATTTTATGGTGCTGCAGAATTCTCTTGGGTTTATTGGCTGCATTATTGGTTTTATTGGCTTATTTGAGAATTTATGGAATAATTGCAGCTGTCAGGAGGACCTAATCACCTAATTGGGACCAATTGGAACCACACAAGTATAATATGGAATAATTGCAACTCAGGAGAACCTAACTATCTAATTGGGAGGCCACACAATCACCCATCGATGCCATAAGTATCGCCAAATTTATTTATTGTAAAGCATTGGCAGGGTTGATTGTTTTTTTATTTTTAATAAATATGATTAGTTAAGTAATTGTTTTATTTGCTATCAGCTAAGGGTTCATGGTTTAATTCCCAGTTTAAGAAAAGACGAATTCACACTTATACTGAGCTAGACGAAGCATAGACGATAAGCTCCCATGGTTGATTGAGGTATTATTTTTATAATTGTATTTCAATTCTCTTTGGTAATCTTATCGTTATAATAGGAGTAAAATTAGGTATAAATGGAAAAGAGTAATAAAGACTTGTTGTGGGATTGCTTTCAATGGTATCAACATTGGGCTGACAGGGAGTTCACTGTATTCAAAATGTGCAGAGAAGAAAGATTAGAGAAATTACAGGATACAACTTCTTCTCCTTTTGGTGCCTATTCGTTTCAAATATTGGCGATTATTCTGGCTATAATTATTTAATTAACGGATGCTTTAAATAGATTAGTTGTTGTGGAAAACCATCTCCTCAGGTTTTTTAACCATGATATTCTTCTTCTCCCAATTCCTCGCTTTCCGAATACTTTGCCTTGAAGGATTATTTTTAGTAATCTTTGTTTAGTGCCGTTTCTCATTATGTGTCCGAGATATTCTAACTTTCTCCTTTTAATCGTATACATTACTTCTCTTTCTCTGTTTCTTTCCACATTCTTCGTAGTATAGTCTCGTTGGTTATCTTGTCCGTCTATGATATCCTTAGGATTATTTTGTATAGTCACATCTCGAAGACTTCAAGTTTTTCTCTATAGCTTCAGTAAGTGTCCAGGATTTAACTCCGTAGTATAATATCGAGAAGGTATAATGTTACGATAATTATGACCCAAAAAGCTGTAAACATATTCTTTCTAATTCTATTTTGTTCCAGTGAGTTCGCCGCCCTTCTTAAAGAACCGGTCTGTTGTGGGATTCCTTCCATACTAGTCTAGAAGGTCACCGTCCGAATTTCGAAGGGATTCTCGATTAACTGTATTTTATATTTAAGGAGGAAATTTTGTTGAAAAGAGGCAGTTAGTTTTTGAATATGAAGTCGAGTTTTTAGATCGAGATTTAATTGTACGCGGAAATAAGTAAATATAAATAAATATTGTGATAAATTAGTGAACATTAATAAAGACTTAATAAAGACAATAAATTAGAATTAATAAAAATACTACAATAACATCATAGAAGCCTTACTTTTATTTCCAGATTAAGGTTGTGACTTTTAAACAGTTTGGCCATGTTGTTGAATGCACTCCTAGCCTTCTCTATTCTACATTTTACTTCTTGTGAGTGATCCCATTGTTCCTTTACTATTGTTCCAAGATAGGTAAACTGTTTTACTCGGTCCACTGGTGTATTCTTGATAAGCAGTTGGACATCTCTAATTTTATTTTTGCTGATGACCATAAATTTAATTTTTGATATGTTTACTTGTAGTCCAAATCTTTCACTTACTTAATTTATTTTGTTTATTAGTTGCTGTAAACTGTTTAAACTGTCTGCAAAAATGAAGGTGTCCTCTGCAAGTGGATGTTGTTTAGGAGTTCTTCATTGGCTTCACTAAATATTTCCTCTGAATATAGGTTGATTAATACGCCGGTCTTTATCATTTATTTGTACTTTTGTTAGAACATCCATCCTTTACTTTGTTCTTGGCATTTTTTCTTCAGTTCTTTCTGTTTGGCTCCTCTGATCTTTTTCTGTATATTGTTACGATTTTAAATGTTATGGCATATAGAACTGTAAATATTTTATGACTAATTCTTTTTTTATTGATTCTCGTAATTTGTAGGTCAAAATCTACCTGAGCTTCGATACCAGTTATTTACAGAAATATCTAGACCCTTCTACAAGAAAGGTCGAGTATTCAGGTAATCATGAATGCAGTCGACGGCCGAGAATGACTCACCTAATGGATGGAAAGATCGATGCCTAGCCAGATTTCTCTAGATAACGGCATTTTGATGTATAAATAACGGTGATCCTCATTGAGGGACAGTCAGTCATAAGAAGCTCGGGAACCGCGATATTTAAATGTAACGAAACATAAATTATTATTTGTAATATAAATTAGGATTAATAAAGACTTTAATAAATTCGTAATTAGTTATCGTGAGTTTTAATAAATTAGAATATAGACAATAAATTAGAATAAAGACAAATAAATTAGAACAATATAAATATATACTACAGTGGTGTCGGTGTGGGGTTTGAATATAAAAAGACTTTTGAATTCTTGAAAAGACTTTTGAACTTTTGAAAAGTATTGTTCATCGGGAACATCCGCGTATTTCGGTAGTGATCGTTGTACGAAAGAACATTTAAAAAAAAAGTACGTGTGTGCTTGACCAAAGATGCTGCTAGTAGAACTTTCAGTGAAACAGTTGCGTGAGCAACTAGAAGAACGTGATGAAGACTGCAGCGGGTCCAAGAAGATACTCCAAGAACGACTAAAAAATGTTCTTAACAAGAATGGAGATGACCCAGAGACATTCCATTTTCAGTCAGTAGAAGAAGCCGTTTTAACTAAAATAATTGATGGAAAATTCGAGACTGTTTCCAAAAGATTCGATGAAACGTCTCAAATGATCGAAGAAACTTCTCAAATTATTAAAGAAACAGCTAGACAAAACGACGAGAAATTTGAAAATATGTCTAGAAGATTCGACGAAGTATGTATTCAGAATAGTGAGAAGTTTGAAGAAGTCTCTAAAACATTTGATAAAGTTGAAGAGAAAATCAAACAGTTAGAGACCATGATAACTAACACGAGAGGGCTACCACCAATTAATACGGTAGTTTTAGATCCGGTAGAGATAAAAGAAGACGAGACGAAATGTAAGTTGGAAACACGGCCAAAATTTGAAGGAAGCGGAGGTTATGTTCAAGTCAAAGTTCCAACTTTCGACGGAAAATCGTCATGGAACAACTACATCAAACAGTTCGAATCAGCTGCAAGAGCGAATGGATGGTCAGAAAAAGAAAAGGCTGTAAACCTGACTATAGCTCTTCGAGGAGATGTCTTAGATGTGCTCCAGACCATAGCCGTAGAGGAGACGGATGATTTCGAACAACTGAAAAAGAGGTTAAATATGCGATATGGCCACGAACACTTGGAACATGTATATCAGTCGCAGCTCAAAAATCGAAGACAAAAGAAAGATGAGGCTCTTCAAGAATATGAAGTAGATATCGCCAGATTAGTGCGATATGCTTATCCAACAGCTCCCGAAGACATGATGGAAAAGTTGGCCATTCAAACGTTTATTGATGGTCTTCGTGATCAAGAAATGCAGAGAACACTACGATTAGCTCGTCACAAGACGCTGATGGATGTCTTATCTGCCGCCCTCGAATACGAGTCAGCTACGCAGGCCTCTGGCGGGTATAGCAAAGTTAGGACTGTAAAAGAGGAAGGAGATGAAGATAAACTTGACCAGCTCGTTAATATGATAAAAAGCATGACATACAAGAAAACGAAGACCATAAGATGCTGGAATTGTGGCGAAATAGGACATGTACGAAGTTCATGTAAGCATCCTAGGTACGACACAAATCAAGAAACTCACCATCAGGAAAACTACAACGGGTCGGCCTTAGGGGGGCAGCTTCGACCCAGAACTTTACCAAAGACCCTCTGATACTAATAGCTTCTTTGAAATGTCGTGAAGACAGTGTATATGTAGATGGAGAAATAAATGGTAAAAAGCATACGTTGTTGGTGGATACGGGAGCGACCAGAAGCATTATTCGCCCGACAGTTATAAACAGCCATAAGAAACTGTTACCAACGAGGTTGCGACTGCGGACCGCTACAGGTGAAAATGCCAACATTCATGGAGAAATCCAGGTACAATTAGGAATTGGAACAGAAAAGTTCGTCCATACTGTTATAGTTGCTGACATCGAAGAGGATGTTATATTAGGAATGGACGTAATGAATACGCATGGATTCCAATTGGATTTTAAGAATAAGGTAATCAAAGTTGGTAACGAGGAGGTATTTCTCCATCCACATGATGACAACACTATGCAAGCAGCCGTTAAAGAAGATACAGTCGTGCCTGCGAGAAGTGAAACGATAATAGTAGCGCGGCTACAGGGAATTGTGGACGAAGGAACACCTGTTATGATGGAGCCTTGGAATCATGACGACGAAGTTGGCCGTGGAATCATAATTGGAAAAGAATTAGTGACTTCGGCTAAAGAAATTCATGTGAGACTTATTAATGTCAATGACTACCCAGTGACCATCAAGAAAGAGACAAAAGTAGGAACTTGTGTACCTGTCACATCCATAATCCGTCAGACAACAACGTCTGATAATTCCAACGATAAATTTGATCAAATGGTTGCGGTTGCTGGACAGTCTCTGAATCAGATTGAGAAAAGGAAATTAAGGGAATTTCTTCGGCAGTATCGTGATATTTTCGTAGCGAAAGGAGGAAAGACGGGAAGAACTACCGTTGTTAAGCATAAAATTGATACTGGTAATGCTAAGCCAATTCGTCAAACAGCTCGACGATTACCACAGGCGAAAAGAGAGGAAGCTGAAACGATTGTTCAGGAAATGAAGAAAGACGGGGTGATAGAACCATCTACGAGCCCATGGGTCTCTCCGGTGGTCCTGGTTAAGAAGAAAGACGGAACAACGAGGTTCTGTGTGGATTACCGTTTGCTGAACAACGTTACCAAGAAAGATAGTTATCCTCTGCCTCGGATCGATGACACATTAGACACATTGGCTGGAAGTAAATTATTTTCTACTTTGGACTTGAAGTCTGGATACTGGCAGGTAGAAATGGACCCGGTAGATAAAGAAAAGACAGCCTTCACCACAGGATCTGGATTATGGCAATTCAACGTTATGCCATTTGGACTTTGTAACGCTCCTGCGACATTTGAGAGGCTTATGGAAAATGTGTTGAGAGGGTTATCTTGGAAAACATGCCTAGTTTATCTAGACGACATAATCGTCTTGGGAAGACATTTGAAGACCATCTGAAGAATTTAGAAAACGTTTTTAATCGACTTAAAGCTGCCCAATTGATGTTAAACCCCAAGAAGTGCCAGCTATTTCAAGGTAAAGTCAATTATTTGGGTCATATAGTCAGTAAAGAAGGAGTGGCCGTGGATAAGGGAAAAATCGATTCTATTAAGGAATGGCCAAAACCAACTGACAAACATCAAGTGAGAAGTTTTCTGGGACTGTGTACTTACTACCGGAGGTTTATTAAGAAGTTTGCAGATATCGCTAAACCATTAACGCGACTTACAGAGGAAGCAAGAGAATACCGCTGGGATGTAGACTGCCAGAATGCCTTTGAAACCTTAAAAAAGCATTTAATCACAGCACCAATTTTAGGGTATCCACTGCCAGAAGGAGAGTTCATCTTAGATACAGAAGCTCTCTCAAAACCTGAGCGAAATTATTGCGTCACGAGAAGAGAACTTCTGGCAGTAGTGAAATCAGTAGAGCACTTCTATCAATACCTCTATGGAAGGAAGTTTTTAATCCGAACCGACCATGCCGCCCTTAAGTGGTTGATGCAGTTTAAGAATCCAGAGGGTCAGATAGCCAGGTGGATCGAACGACTCCAAGAATATGATTTTAAGATTGAGCACCGGGCCGGAGTTAGCCACCGAAACGCCGATTCTCTTTCCAGAAGGCCATGCCCAGCAGAGTGTTCTCACTGCAACAAAACGGAATCCAAGGAAGCAGCAGTGCTAAGAACGACGGTGGTCCACGACGACTGGACGCCTACCAAGATCAGGGAAGAACAAGAGAGAGATCCAGTTATACAGAAAATCCGAAAATGGAAAGAGGAAAACCGTCGACCACCTTGGCAAGAAATATCGAACCTAGGCTCAATAGTTAAGACGTATTGGGCCCAGTGGGACTCATTTATCATGGAAGATGGCTTGCTCAAACGAGTCCTGGAAAATGATGACGGTTCAGAGAAGAGAAGACAGTTGGTGATTCCAAAGAGCAGAATAGCCGAAGTACTTCGTCAGTTACACGACAGTCCATCAGGAGGGCATTTTGGTGTGAAGAAGACCCTTCAGCGAATTCGGGAACGGTTTTATTGGATGAACAGTTCCGACGATGTAAAAGACTGGTGTAAGAAATGTACTATTTGTGCTACGAGTAACGGGCCTTATCGAAAAAGGAGAGCTCCTATGAGACAATATAATGTTGGAAGCCCGTTTGAAAGAATAGCTTTGGACATTGCTGGGCCATTTCCAGAAAGTGATAATGGAGGCAAGTACATGTTGGTAGTAATGGATTACTTCACTAAGTGGGTCGAGATTTACGCACTTCCAGACCAGAAGGCCGCACCGTTGCAGATAAGTTGATCCAAGAATATATCAGCCGATTTGGAGTGCCTTTGGAGATCCATAGTGACCAAGGCAGGAACTTCGAAAGCGATTTATTCCAAGGAATATGTGATAGACTAGGTATGAAGAAAACAAGAACTACGGCTTATCATCCGCAATCGGATGGTATGGTAGAACGAATGAATAGAACAGTTGGCAAGTATTTGACAAAGATGGTGTCCGATCATCAGCGAGACTGGGACCAATATCTTCCGTTCTTCACAATGGCCTACAGATCTGCTGTTAATGAATCAACAGGCCAGACACCAGCCAGAGTCCTATTCGGACGCGAGATGCGACTACCTTGTGATCTAGAGTTTGGGTGTCGACCTGGAGAAGATGTAGCAGGTGAAGATTATGTGATCGAATTACGAAGAAGAATGGACGATGTACACGAGTTGGTCCGTTCCCATCTCCAAATCGCTAGTGACCGAATGAAGAAACGGTACGATACACAAGCCGAAAAGGGGTGTTTTAAGAAGAACGATAAAGTCTGGCTTTATAACCCCAAAAAGCGAAAAGGTTGTTCTCCCAAATTGCAGCAGTTTTGGGAAGGTCCATACCTCATTATGGAGAAGATCAATGATGTTATTTACCGAATAAGCAAGATTCCGAGAGGAAAGCCGATGATAGTACACCATAACCGGTTGGCGTCTTTCGAGGGTGACCACGACGTAGATGAAGAAGTGGAAGTAAACCAAGTCCAAGATGTGTCTGACCTCACGTTTGAGGAATTCATGGGTGCCTATGGAGGTACCGGTAAAGCAAGACATGGTGTTACCACTGAAGAAAGGCAAGATCTACTCGCGCTTCCCAATGACTACTCACTGGCCCTTACCATCCCGGCCAGTATCAAAGATGCACCAGGGTTGGCATCCGTCTTTCGAAGGAAGTTTGGTCGAGTTGCAGAACTTCAATGCCAAGTGCCAGCTCTTGGTAAAACCTTGAAACTTCAAGATACATCACGTTACCTTTTCTACCTGGTAACAAAAGACACTGCCCGTGACCAACCTACCTACCGAGATGTATGGGAAGCCTTACTTCAGTTGAGAGAGCACGTACTAGAGTCCGACGTGCAAAAGTTAGCCATGCCAAAGTTGGAGTGCCGCCAATTAGATTGGAGGGTTATACGAAACATGGTGGAGGAAATCTTTAAAGACACCGAAGTCCAGGTGTTAGTCTGTTGCAATCCGCATAGTTACTGGTGCGGAGAGAAAACCGTCCCTTGTCATTTCTATACAACTGGAAGTTATAAAAGAGGGTCCAGTTGCCGATATCAGCATGTCGTTCCAGTTCCAGTCCCGACAAGGTTCCAGGAGGAACCATCTTTTAAGAGGGGGGCAATGTTACGATTTTAAATGTTATGGCATATAGAACTGTAAATATTTTATGACTAATTCTTTTTTTATTGATTCTCGTAATTTGTAGGTAAAAATCTACCTGAGCTTCGATATTAGTTATTTACAGAAATATCTAGACCCTTCTACAAGAAAGGTCGAGTATTCAGGTAATCATGAATGCAGTCGACGGCCGAGAATGACTCACCTAATGGATGGAAAGATCGATGCCTAGCCAGATTTCTCTAGATAACGGCATTTTGATGTATAAATAACGGTGATCCTCATTGAGGGACAGTCAGTCATAAGAAGCTCGGGAACCGCGATATTTAAATGTAACGAAACATAAATTATTATTTGTAATATAAATTAGGATTAATAAAGACTTTAATAAATTCGTAATTAGTTATCGTGAGTTTTAATAAATTAGAATATAGACAATAAATTAGAATAAAGACAAATAAATTAGAACAATATAAATATATACTACAATATCTCGTTATAATGTTTAATACGTTATTGTTCTTGTTTTTCCTTCTTTCTTCTAGCAGCTGTAGAATCTCTGTCGTCAACCATGTCTTATTCTTACCTTCTTCGTTCTTCTCTTCTGTGCTTTCCGTTGTAGTATCGATTTCTTTAAACTTTTTATTTATTGTTTTGCTGACTATTTCTTTTATTTCATTACATTTCAGTTTTCTCATGTCATGTTTTTTTTACAGTTTTTCCGCGTGTTTTCTTTAACTTGGGTCTATACATGCCAACTAAAGGATTGTGTCAAATTGAATATCAGCATCTGGGTAGATTTTAACACTGTTGAAACTATTCGATATCTTTTGTTAACAAGAATATAGTCTATTTGGTTTCTTATAATAACGTCTTCTCCGTTATCTCTAGGTAATTTCCACCTATGCAGGCGTCTAGGTGGTAGTTTGTAAAATGTGTTTAGCACGATTAAGTCATGTTCAGCTACAAAGATACTCATTGTTTCTCCTCGTCGATTTCTCTCTCCTAATACATACGGACCAATATGTTACTTATGTGTTCTTTTCCGTTACCTATTTTAGCATTGAAATCTCTCATGACTACAAGGAGTTTATGTCTCGGTATTAGGTTTATTATTTGTTTGACTTGTATTATTTGCTTGTTGACATATCAACAAGCAAATTTTGCGAAAATGCAGACGAAACGGCCGAGCATATTGTTTAAAACTGCAGGAGAATTGTTGGCCAACGCCATAAATACCTTAAACAGCTCTTTATAGAATCTAACTAGATACCAAATCATCATCTTCATCATCTTGGTGCTACAGCCCTTAGAGGGCCTCAACCTTCTCAAGCTTTCTACGCCATTCAGTTCTGTCCCTTACTTGCATTTTAAAGTTGCCGACTCCGATCTTCTCCGCATCTTGTGTTACCCCATTCATCCACCTCAGCTTTGGTCTACCCCGTCTTCTCATTCCCACGGGTTGCGCTGTGAGAATCTTTTTTATCATGTTCGATTCATGGGCCCGGGCTACATGTCCTGTCGACTGCAGGCGGTTTCGCTTAATTATAGTGGTAATGTGTTACCAGTGGCTGGGCATGGAAGGATGCACCTCCCTGTCAAAAATTATGCGATTTTGTACAAAATTATGCGCTCTGTTGTAACCTTACTGTCATCTGTCACGTCCTGTCAGTTGTCATTGTAAAGGCCATATAGACAGTTTTACATCAAGACAGTTTTACATTATGCTATTTTCATGCTAGGCAAGAGCCATGCAAGACAGATCATGGAACTGCGCATGCCCACGGGCTATTTTCATGCAATTCCTGTGCTAGACGAAAAATTAGAACATGTTCTATTTTTCATGCAATTTTCTTGCAATTTATCGTTAAAATTCATGTTGCCAACATAACAATTTATAATAGATTACAGAATAAAACATAACCTTATCTCTATCTTTAGCGTCCCTTAACCCACATGTGTATTGTTGTGTTTTGATTTAAATTAAGTTTATTAAGTGGTGATAAATATATATACTATGTCTAAAGTTAATGTAAAAATGACTGGGTGAGTCGTTGACTATGGATGATTGTTGCTACAACAGCAATATTCAACAATAACAATGTTTTCTTTTCTTTGGTTGACATCCTTCACCCTTTTAATAACCATAAATAGTGTATATTTATTTATTATATTATTTATTTTAGTACTTAATTATATTTTTTATTTAAAATAAAATAACCTCAAATTGATAAATATTTTCTCTGTTGGCAACAATGAAAGTGGGATCTAAAATTGCACAGAAATATCTCTGATGTAAAAAGGTCAAGCTAGGCAAGAGATGTGCCATGCAAGACGGACTTGCATAGCATGAGACTTGCATAGCCTAGATGTAAAGCTGCCTTATGACACTATGCATTTTCTTGTATCATGTCTTATATCGTTTCTGATATAGGAAGTTATTTATGTTTTCTTGTATCTAAGTCTTGAATATAAAATTTTCTTAAACTTAAACATAGAACAAAAACTTTCTCTATAGCAGTGTTGGCATGTTTTTGTAAATGTAGATGCTGTATACTTCAAATATAAAAAGATAAAGCTTTAGAAAAGTACATTTTGTTTATATTATGTTATGAATTCTGCAATTTTTGATTTATATTAAACAACAATGAGTAAATATTTGTTTCTTTGGAGATTTATTGCAGTTAATAATTAGAAATTTTTTTTAGCAATTACCCTTTGATAGATTAGAGGATAGATTTGGCAATCGTCAAATCAGCAGTTGCCAGATTACAAAAAAAAATTGCAATTAATCTCAAAAAAGACAAATATCTACTCGTTATTGCTTCATGTAAATTAAAAATTGCAGAATTCATTCACTGGTATAATCAAAATGTACTTTTTAAAAGCTTTATCTCTTTATATTTGAAGATTACAGTATGCGTTATAAAAGCATGCCAACACTGCCAAACCGAAATATTTTTGACATTTGCGGCTATATTCAGCTTGTAATTTCGGTAAACTCAACCCAATTGTTTATTATTTTGTGGCTGTGTAAAATGTCAGCACAAACGTTTTCTTTTAAAACAAACAAGAAGACGAGTACTCTTATTATAAACTGGCTTGTCATTGGTTTTTTTTTGCTTTGCTGGATTGTGCGAAATTATGTGATTTTATGGAGGATGCGAAAATTATGCGCCGGCAACTAAATTATGCGCAAATCGCATAATTATGCGCCGATTGGCAACACCACAGAATAATAAACAATCAGAATGCCCACTCTCCATGGAAAATTAAGTACGCGCATCTCCTTCGCGCAGACGTTCCGCCATGTTTTAGAGGGAACTAGTGTTTGTTTACGTGGTGTACATAGAAAAATTAACCCGGTTTAATTGACTTACGGCAATCATAGACATACTATACAATTATATTAACATTGTTAAATATAATAACATAAATATAATATAATTAAACATAAATATAAACAATTACATAACCTCACAAATCATAGGTCTGTGTTATGTGTTTCCTTCTAAATGGCGCGCGTGCTGAAAAACTTCAAAGGCGGCATCTGAGAGTGGACATTCTGATTGTTTATTATTCTGTGGTAATACCTTTACCACCAAACGTATGCTTGTAGATATTCTGCAGTTCAAAGTTATATCTACGCCTCCATATTCCGTTCTCACATACCGCTCCGAATATCTTGCGTAGCACCTTTCTTTCAAAAATCGATAGAGCGGATTCATCTGTTTTAGTTAGCGTCCATACCTCTGATCCATATGTGAGAACGGGGACTATCAGTGTTCTATACAGCCTTATACAAGTTTTTTGAGATACGTTTGTTAGCTAAGTACTTTGGTAGACCATGATAACACCTGTTTGCAATTATTATTCGCCTTTTTATTTCCTCAGATGTGTTATTATTGAGGTTATCCGATGTCCCTAGATATATGAACTCTTTGACTGCTTCGAAGTTTTGGTCATTGATGATTAAATTTGCGTCAACATTTCCAGCTCTTGTGTTTGTGTTAGTCGCCATGAATGTGGTTTTATTTTGATTTATATGTAACCCCATTCGTTCTGCTGCTGCTACTAGTTCGGTTAGGATTTCCGCAGTTCTCGCCCTGGTTCTTGTTATAATGTCCACGTCGTCTGCACATGCTAGAATTTATTATTGATCTATTAAATATTGTTCCCCTGCTGTCTAAATTAGCGTCTCATACAACTTTTTCTAAGGCGACATTTAAAAGCTGACACGCCAGCGCATCTCCCTGCCTTAACCCCCTATGTATTTCAAATGGGTTGACGACGTATCGTTTTGAATTTTTACTGCTGATAGGTCTTCGCCATTGTCACTTTTGTCAAACATATGAGTTTTATTGGAATTCCTAACTCATTCATAGCGTTTTAAAGACTTGGTCTTAAGACACTGTCATATGCCGCTTTAAAATCGAGAACAATATGATACATATCTATGTTAAACTCTTGCGCTTTTTCGAGGATCTGTTGTAGTGTAAAGATCTGGTTAATGGTTTGAACGTCCACGCCTGAATCCTGCCTGATATTCTCCTAGAAACATTTCGGTATAAGGCTTTAGTCTCTCGTGCAAAACGTTTGACAATATCTTGTATGCTGTATTTAGGAGAGTTATGCCGCGGTAATTATTGCATTCCAGTTGGTTTCCCTTTTTGTGTAACAGGCAAATTAAGCCAGGCATTTGCTCCTCAGACCAAATTCTACAAACAATTTCTCGCATCACCTTTGTGAGCTGCTCTCCACCGTGCTTAAATAACTCTGCTGGGATGCCATCGCTACCTGGGGATTTGTGGTTCCTTAGTTTTTCTATAGATATTTTCACTTAATCTACCGAGGGGGTTCCACGAGTTCCTCATTTCGGTATTCCAGCTCTATATTGTTAGTAGGTACCCCTTCCAGCAACTCTCGAAAGTGCTCTACCCATCATAAAAGGATATCCTCTTTGTTAGTAAGTAAGTTACCTTCCCTATCATTACAATAGTTGATTCTTGGTTTGAATTATTTTCTATTTCATCAATATTTAAGGATGTCGAAAAATTGCTTTCTTGACAAATATTATTTTTAAAATAAATATTCATGTATTTTGCATGCGACAAATCATTATACTTTCTTAAACATTCTATTAATTGTTCATCATTAATTTTATTTTGTTCACTTGTACCGCCGTCATGTTGCATGTAACAACTCTATATTGTAACCAGTGGGAAATTATTTTTTAACAGTCACCAGCATTTGAAAACCAAATTACATAATAGACCATTTTAAAAACTTATTTCTATAAGTTAATTCAAATGAGTTCCTTCTATTCATTTCCTATTTATATATATAATAATTGTTTTACAAAAATGGAAAATGGTTAGTCAATTAATTTGCGTGTTTATATATGTCCATGAAAAAAATGAAACCAGTGTTTCCATGTGTGGTTATCTTTCCAATTCGAACTTTATTTTGTAATTTGCATAAGATATAAACATTGTATTAAACGACTGACTAAAATCTTTAAATGGGATGGGCTAAAGAAGAGGGGTTTTGATCAAACCTTGTTAAAGTGTGTTAGCGTTGTCACAAGGTAAAGGTATACCATCTTCCATCATCAAATGGATTAAATTCTTGCTCACTACTGGTAATATAATTACTACTACTTCAGAGATCAGATCACTTTAAGAACAATAAAAAGTTGTCCTCAAGCAGGAGTCTTAACACCACCAGCGAAGTTGATAGTACTTGAGGATATGTTAAAGCCCAGAAGAGATAGATATATTTTGAGCTCTGGGATATTACGGTTAGAGATAAGCACAACTAGTATTGCTGATAGCTTGTAAGCTACCTTAAACTTAATAACTACCTGGTGTTCGACTGGAGAACTTTCAAAAAATGATAAAGTAATCAAGTAATAAAAGTAAAAAATAATAAAATGTAAAACTACACTAGTTTCATTCATAAATAGGAGAAAATTAATAATTCAACCTTCGATCTGGGTACCTGGGTCTGCGGAATGGGTACCTGTCAACTAATGCAACAAGGACTCTTTCAACGTGTTGCAGTTTATGTAACTTCATGTAAATACTAATTAAATATTAAATAGAAATTATTCCTACGTCGTACCGACAACCCATCTAATTGCGAGTGGTACGAATTGAAGTAGCAGAGCTCAACATAAGTTGCAAGTATGTATTAGGTAACATCAGCACTAACCTCAGCGCCCCACCTAGATTTCCGGTATACAGTCATCCGGAGATAAACCATTTTACAATCTCAACTCACCTTCACCATTTTCGATCCTGGTCTGCTGCGAGACTTTTGCTACCGTCTATACCCTTTTTGCAATTGTTTAATGATTGCAATATTTTCAACGTTTTCGTAATCAAACTGGTGTCCTGTTTTTATAAAGTGTTCGACAACAGCGCATGTTTTATTTCTCCTGTTGCAGTCACTTTTGTGTTGTGTGATCCGCTGTTTTAGCCACTGTCTGGTTTGTCCAATATAACATCCCTGGTAACCTAAACACTGTAATTGATACTTGACGTTGCTATTATATATCACGGGTGTCCGATCTTTAATTTTAGAGAATATGGTTTTGCATTTAAGGTTGCTGTATTTGCTAATTTTCATATTTGTTTAGTCCTTAAACGGAAAAGTAAGCTGGTTTGTTAAATTCGGAATATACGGTACTTTTTTATATTTAAGATCTTGTAGATCTAGATCTGCTTATCCAGTACAAAACAGTGTGTTAAATATTTATTGTTTTACTATATCCTTAAGATGACGTTCTTTAAAAACAATTGGAATAATTTGTTTTTGTTCTGGTATAAAAATTGGTCGTCGCTTTGATCCATATACAAGGACCGGTTTTATCAGACCCTGATAAAAACCGGTCCTTGTATATGGATCAGAGACATGGACACTGTCGTCGAAAAGCGATGAGAACCTATTAGGTACATTTGAACGAAAAATCCTTAGACACATATATAAGGGGGTAAAGGAAAATGACATATGGCGCAGAAGATATAATTTTGAACTATACACAGCATACAATGAACCCGAGATCATAACATCCATAAAGATCGGACGTTTGCACTGGATGGGCCATGTTGAATGGATGTTGGAGACTGAAACACCAAAACATATTATGAGGCAAAAAGGTAAGTTTTATCAAAAAGAAAAACCTTAAACCGAAGTTGTAGATCTTAAAATTCTCTACAAAAATAGTCCTTACTATTTTTTTCCTAAGAGTAACCATTCCTGAGATATCGCGATAAGAGTCTCATTATACATGATAATATGCACACGTTTCCCCAGCACCTGTGAGGTAGTGAAGTCGGCGCGTTTTTTACCGTGGTTTTCCCTGTAGGCCTACTCCACTAACTTATTTGACAATTTTAGGATAACGTAAGGAAACAATGCCGGTCAAGTCCTAGATATTACCTTATTGTTGATATTGATTATTGGTATTGCTATTGATTATTAGGTTAACTATTGTTTTGTCTTTAGATATTTTAATCAGATTCATATTCTTGAAAGTCTACTTCAACAGTCAAGTCTTCTTTGATTTCATCTTGTTCCTCTGTTGTACTAAACTGGACATTTGAGCAACACGGACATAGGCCCACATTTGGCACTACAACCTTTTTTGCAATTGCAAAATAGTGTTTAGTAGTAGTAGTAGTAGTAGGAGTTTTTCTGGGGCAGGTGAGAGTAAGGTTTTAATCGGTTCCAGACTCTTATCTATTTAATTTCCAACCCCAGTCTTCTGGATTCAGGTCATTGCCTAGCCATGTTTGAACTTGAAAATATACTCGATACAAATGTTGAAAAGCAGATGCTGATTTGGGAGGAAGACATGATAGTTGCATTTATTTCTTGTTTCTTGTTTCGTGTATTTTTTACTAAAGTTAAGTATTGGTATTTACCAAGGCAACTAATTTTTTGCAGCTCCATAAACCGCAAGAAGAAAACGAATTTCTTCGTAATTATTGTTTGCGGTATGGAATCAAGTTCTGTAAAAACTTTACAGCAGTCAGTCAAATCTTTTTTTTCGAATAATTTAAGCACTGACGTTTTGAGCCTTCTGTACATTGCTGACGTAGTGTCGCAGTCGGTTATCGCATGTAAAAATAATATGTACTTTTGGCATTTGGGATAACCCGATAAACTTTTCGAAAAATATATCTCTGTTTGCTGTTGAGCCCTTACGGCTCAATAATTTTTATTAAAATAAATAACTTTATCTACCTTCTGTCCTTGCAGTAAGCAGTACTAACAAATCAACATCTTCATCAACTACAATTGTTGTGTTTGCTGCCTTAAATTTTTAATTGCTGTCTCAGTTATAAGGACATCTGCGTCACTTTTAGCTTGTTTCACTTCAATATTCGCAGCTGTTAATTGTTCAGTTAACATGTAAATTTACGAGATTTTCATTTCAGCGGTTGAAGTTTTCCGAATGTATGATTTTCTGCAATCCACGTGTATTGTAACGGGTTTTTGAGTTCTTAAATACTCAATAAACTCATCACCTCTCGTGACACTAGCCTCGATTAAATATGACATTCCACGATCAACCACAACTGTTTTAGTTTCACTTAAAAGTTTATTGCAAATAAAGCAAAACTGAGACATTTTTAAAAACTATAAAATTGTACAAATAACGGTTCACTTGAACTGAACATTTAGCACTAAACGAAACAGATAATACGAACAAAACCTACGGACAATACTGTAACCATTGCTTACAATAAACAATCTGTTCATTTTTAAACAATGGTATAGCCAAATGTTTTTCAAGGACATGTGAATAGAGGAAATTCAGTTTGGGACTGATTATCTTTTGAAGAAATATTTTCAGAATAGTATAATATATTATATAAAAGAGACACAAATAGACATTTATACTTGTCTTAAGTGCCACATATGTATATACGTGGCTTATATGTGCATATAATATAATGTATAAAGTAACTTTTAAAATCGTGATATCTCAGGAATGGTACCTTTTAGGAAAAAAATTGTAAGGACTATTTTTGTAGAGAATGTTAAGTTTTTTTTTGGTAAAACTTACCGTTTTTGAGAAAAATCCAAAAAATCTCAAATTTTGACCTTTGACCCCGAAAACTTTTGTTGCAATCATGGGATCGATGGGGACTTTTATTAAAACTTTATTTGTTATGGTAAACTCTAACTCTACACCAAAATTTGGCTCTCCGGCAATTTTTGTTATTTGCCAACTATTTTGATGTCTAAGTTGACCGGATTATAATCGTATGCGGTATCATTTCTAGTTTCTCCCTAAGTAGATGATAAATAATATCATTTGAAAATTTGCCATAACACAGAAGATATACTGTTTTCCAAGCTTTATGTATTTTTTTTTAATTCTATTGCTATTGCAGTATTTCGGTCAATGATTAATCCAATTTAAATTACCACCTTTTCTCAATGAATTCTAAACTACCTAAGGAATTTATTTCATTATCATTAAGTAGACCAGGTAGGTAGTTTTTCGACTTAATTATAAGGGATAAAATCACCTGTATCCTAATTCCTAAATCTCTGTTGCCTTGCCCCATTCATTTATTACGGATTCGGATTAACAAAGCAGAAAGGTATTATTATTACAAGCTGGCACCTGCCTAGACATCCACAGCCAACCAGCCTTTTACAGTGGCTTAGAAGTAATGGGGCGTATTAGAAGCGAAGGGATTAAGATTAAAAATGTAACAGTTGCTTTATGTTTTATATTTAATTTAAAAATAGTATTAAATAACAGTGTTGCTGTACATGTGTATTATTTAAAACTAGAGTGTGGCCCGATTCTAACGCATCGGGATTCTGGAACGTATGATGTTCTACTAAAATGCTTTTGTTTTGTCACACCAAAAATATTCTATGCAGATTTATTTCGATATTATGAATGAGTACAAAAAATGCAAAATAAGACGCACAAAAGTGCCAACTTTTAGTTTTACAAATTTATTGAAACAGCCGTTTACTACTTAGAACATTGTAGACAACAGAATTAATGTTCATATGATCATACCAACATACATAATAAAACTGGTTGTGCAATACGAAGATTTCTATTTTTTAAAATATAAAAAAACAATACAAATACATTACAAAAATAATATAACTGCCTACAGTAATACTACCCTAGAAAAAGCTACGTTAAGCTGTCTGCGACCAAACACAGGTTTAGGTAAATAAATTCTAACACGTTGCAGAGATCGTCACCTGCTACATAGATAGTAATAGTTTTGTGGATAGGTGGCGCTGGAGTTTTCGTTACGGACAGATAGATTGAATAAGCACATTACACATATTCAGTAATAATTAATATACGTTTTTTTTTTTCGATTAGTTCCTTAAGAATCCACTATTCTTTTATTAACTTTTCCATTTCTTTTACTTTTTTCCAAAATAATTTACTATCTTAACTTTACTAATATTTTATTTCTGTTTTAGGGACTTTGAAATATTTTTAATATTTTATTTATTTTCCTTATTACATGAGATGTTAGTTTAACTATTTAATAAATACTTAAAAGGCCAAAATATCCCTGATGATTGGAATATTGGATACATCAGCTCAATATTCAAGAAATGGTAAACACAAATGCTCTAATTATAGGGGAAATAACTGTTATCAGCTCAGTAGGGAGGTTGTTCGGTCGAATAATAAAAAAAAAGAATGGAATCAGAATTACGAAGATATAGAAGACAAAATATTTTCGTGCAGGAAGATCGTGCGCTGATGGTATATTCGTTCTGCAGCAGATAATCGAAAAACTGAAGGCAAGGAATCTATCTACCCACCTATTGTTTGTAGATTTGGAGAAGGCATACGATACGGTACCTTTGAAAAAACTGTTTCAAACATTGACGAAAGTATGTCTCAGTAGAGAGTATGTGGATGCTATCGCAAATATATACAAAACTGCAAGAAGTGTCTTTAAAGAAGGAATCTTTATATCTGAATCATTTCCAATAACAAAGGGGCTTAAACAAGGATGTTGTATATCTCCGACCTTATTTAAAATATATATTCAATCATCGCTAGAGCAGTGGAGGAAACAAGTATACGGAATGGGAACAGACATAGGCGATGGTAAATGTCTAACAACTTTATTTTTCGCAGATGATCAGGTAGTCGTAGCGAATGATGAAGAAGACATGGACTACATGTTTAGAAAACTAAAGAAAGAATATGAAAAATGGGGCCTCAACGTGAATATGTCAAAGACAGAGTATCTTAAAATAGGAGATGATGAAGAAAATCTAGAGTTAAAAATTAGAAACACAAAATCATGCAAGAAATATAAATATCTCGGATCTATAATATCGACAGAAGGCACTACCAAAAGAGACATCGAAAACAGAACGCAGCAGGAAAAAAAGCGGTAACTCTCTACTATGGTCTAAAGATATTAAACAAGAAACTAAATTGACAATATATCGAACCTTGGTAGAGCCTATTATGACTTATGGGGCAGAAGTTTGGCAGATCACGAAAAAAGATAGAAAAAAATAGAAGTAGTAGAAATGCATTTTTTAAGGTTAGCGCGTGGTGTATCCAAAAAAGATCATATCAGGAATGAAGATATTAGAAGTAGGACAAATACTGTATATTCCAGTGTAGACAGAATTGAAACGAGACAACTAGTGTGGTATGGTCACGTGAAGCGAATGAATGAAGATAGATGGTCAAAGAAAGCTTTAAATTACATACCACAACAAAGAAGAAGAAGGGGAAGGCCTTCAGTTGCCTGGGAAGAAAATGTACGACACATAATGAGAGATAGAGCCATCAAAGAAGACGAATGGATGGACAGAAAACGTTATGCTAGTACATAAATTTTGAAGAAACTTTTTTAAAAAGTTTTAACTATTTGTTTTTTGTACCACAATACAAGTGTGAAGGTTTTAACTTCTGTGTTTTTTTAATAACTTTCTCTACAGATTCTTAGTTCTAAGACTAATTACCACTGGTAATTGCAGATTCTTAGTTTTGGTTAACATTTATTTGCATTTATTTAAAAAGGTATTTCCCTCTAGCTTGTGGGCATATATGACCTATATGTCCTCGGACCGCGACCCTTACCTGTTCCGGTCCATTTCATCTATGGATAGTGCGACTGGACCACCTTCCCTCAGTCTCTAGGGTTCAAGCCAACGACACTATTAGATCAAAATTTAAAAAATAATTTTATAAGTATTTGAAAAAAAATGTCTGACTATACAACACTTTGCCCTACATATATTTTCACTTAAAATAGTAATAATAGATTTTTATACATCTTGAAGAGTTTTTGAATGAAGAATATGAAATATTCTATGAAGAATAATTAATAAAAAACAAAAAGTTTCATTTTTTTTTGGATCGGCAGTCGCCGAATACCATGGTCGTTCGGATATATAATAACTGAATATTCATGGAGACAACGAAGTCGGCTTTATTTGGTGACAATGTATATAAAATACTCAACATACACACTACTCGAAATTTAGCTAATAATTATTATAATCTTATATATTGATGCGGATATTTACAAAAAGAAATACTACAATTTCAGCCAGTCCATTATTTTTTTTTGTAAAAAACGATTTCCTGAAATATTCTAAGCTCTCGGGCACTTTATGCTAAAAATAATAGATTATCAATACAGCGTATGGTACGATACGATCATCTTGAAAAACAACTTTTATCATAAAAAAAACTAAATAAGTTAACACTTTAATATCATTTTATTCAATAAAAATAAATTAAAAATAGTACAAAATGTGTGCTAATGACATATGTTTGTTTACCTGTATCTCCCATAAAACAGGTACATTCCGGTTGGTCACAAAAAATTAAGTGACCTTTTTCGGGTTCATCAGCACTAGTGACGCCGACAAGAGGGTACAGAGGTGCAGTTTTGTGCACACGTACATTTTGTTGCATCTACATCCAAGCAAACCTTTCCGCATCTTATAAGGAATACCATTTGAGGCATTCAACTGTTTCCTTATATGGCTCACTGCGATCGTGACCAATTGCCGTCGAAGCCAACCATTGGGAGCGACGAAGCGCGATTGTCAGTTACACCAAATATAAAATGTATATTAGACAGTTAACATATTCTTAATTGTAAATCACGGTTTATATTAATAATATATATGCGTAAGTGCTTATGTACATTTTTATTTACAATATACTTAAAAACAAATAGATTCATACGTTAGAATTCATATGCAACTCCGCATAAAACTTTTTATTTTCGTTTAAATTTCATAGTAATTCAATACTAAGATCTTCCAGTTGATCTTATCAGAATTGTGCTGCCGACCAGTCTTCTTCTTAATGTGCAGATTTCTAGCGAAGATTAGTGGTTAACAACATTATTTTATTCTGTTTACTGCAGCTTTAAAAAGTGAGTGATTACAAGAACTCTTTCAAACTGCTGAGACGTGACATTTCTCTTGCTCCAAGGTTACCTTTTGTAGCATTTTTTTCCTGTATGATCAGTTGCAGGAGTTATTATTTTGTCCCTCTCATTATTTTACACTATCCAGGATTTTGTAATATTATCCTGTAAAGCTACATCGCGAAAATATTTACTTTTGTCATCATCGCTATTGTCATAATGGCTTCTTTCTATACCATATAACATTAGACTTAATATATCACCTCATAGTAGGTCTATTTTTTTAGGTGGATATTTCTATTACGAAATAATTACATAAATAATAAATTACATGCAATTTTATCTCTTTTTCTTAGTTACGTTATGAATCCATTTTTGTCATTCATTGGATTCAAGATGATTATATTTGTGTTTGCGCCCGATGATTTTGCCTGGCAATACTGAGTTAAGTATTTTCTTTGGTTTCTTGGTGAAGATACTTAAAATTTAGATTTCATTCAACGATATACTGATGCAGCAAACAAAATATTAACAAAATTCGAAGGGATAAATGTTAACGCAGATCTAGTCACTGACCAACACTTCGAAGCGGTCAAAGAGTTCATCTTCTTCTTAAGGTGCCTTCTTCATTACTGAATATTTTCAGTAATGGTTGGCTATAACTACAGCAAATTGCTCTCTATCTTGAGCTGTTCTTAGTATCGAATGTGTTTCCATACCTGTCCAGTCTCTTACATTCTTCAACCAGGAGCATTTTCTTCTTCCTGGACCTCTTCTTCCTTCCACTTTCCCTTCCATTAGAATTCGTAGGAAGTTGTATTTTTTTCCTCTGTAAATATGTCCTAGATAACTCGTTTTCTGTTTTTTACAATATTTACGAGTTCTCTCTCTCAGTACCCATTCTTCTTAGCACCTCGTTGTTGGTCACGTGCTCTATCCAAGAGATCTTCAACATCCTTCGAAAAACCCACATCTCGAAGGCTTCTATACGCCTCATACTTGTAATTCCGAGAGTCCTTGTTTCCACTCCGTATAGCAATATGGAAGCAAGAGTTCATACATCTAGGAATAACGCTTTACTCCAATAATAAAACAGGGGAAATACAGGTACTGGTCCCAGTCTTGCTGGTGATTGGACACCATTTTTGCAAAATACTTGCCAACTTTCTTATCCATTTACTCTACCATTCCATCCGATTGCGGGTGATAGTCTATGGTTCTTGTTTTTTTGTCTAGTCTATCGCCGATTTCGTGGAATAAATCACTCTCAAAATTTATTCCTTGGCCACTATGAATGTCCAAGGGCACTCCAAATCGGCTGATGTACTCTGATCAGCACATCGGCAATATTGCGTAGATCTTGGCACTTTTTGTAAAGTAATCCATCACGACCAACATGTATTTGCAATCATTATCACTTTCTGGAAATGGCTCGGCATTATCCAAAGCTATTCTTTGAAACGGACTTCCAACATTGTATTGTCTTATAGGAGCCTTTCTTTTTCCGTAAGGTCCATTACTCGTAGCACAGGTACTACATTTCGTTCACCAGTCCTTTACATCGTCGGAACTATCTATCCAATAAAACTCCGTTCCCGAATTTTCTGAAGGGTTTTCTTTACACCAAAATGCTCTGCTGATTGACTGTCGTGTAACTGACGAAGTACTTCGGCTATTCTGCTCTTTAATCACCAACTTTGTTCTCTTCTCGAACCATCATCATTTTTCAGTACGTACTGGTTTAAGCAAGCCATCTTCCATCATAAAGGGGTGCTACTGGGTCCAATAAGTTTCAATTACTGAGCATAGGTTTGATATTTCTCGTTAACACGGTCAAGGGTTTTTCTTCTTTCAATTTTCAATTTTCTGTAAAACTGGATCTTTCTATCGTTCTTCTCTGATCTTAGTAGTCGTCCATTCACCGTTGGCCACCATTGTTCTTAACCTTCCTGCGGCTAACTCCGGATCGACGCTCAATCTTGACATCGTAATCTTAAAGTTTTTCAATCCATCTGGCTATCTGACCTTCTTAATTATTAAACTGCATTAACCATTTAAGGACGGCATTGTCGTTTCGCATCGAAAACTTCCTTCCATAAAGATATTGATAGAAGGTTCTACTGATTTTAGTTCTCCTAGAAATTCTCTTCCCGTGACGCATATATAACGGATTCCTAATATAACAGCCTGTTCGATGTCAGCACCTATGATAGTATAAACTTATAAGTATAAACTTTTCTGCCCCAATTTCCAATTGGATCTAAATTTCTCCACAGATGTTGGCATTTGCACCTGTGGCAGTCATCAGTCACAACCGTGTTGGTAATAATTCTTACTGCTGTTTATAATTGTCGGGCGTTTAATGGTCCTGGTCCTGGACTAAATTATTAGTATTTGATGGTTTTTGGGAAAGTTCAGTGTGCCGAAGCTGCCCCCTAAGGCCTACCCGTTCTAGTATTTCCTGCTTGTGAGTTTCTTGATTCGTGTTGTACCTAGGGTGCTTACGTGAACGTTGTACGTGTCCTATTTCACCACAATTACAGCAGTTTTTGTTCTTCTATTTTACCTATTTTACAGTCCTAAACTTACTGCTTCCGTCAGAGGCTTGTGACGAGCTAATCACAGTGTTCACTGCATTTCATGATCACGAATACCACCAATAAAGTTTTGAACGACCAACTTTTTCATCATCTCTTTAGAAGCTATTAGATAAGCATATCTTTTCTGTCTTTTGTCTTCGATTTTTGAACTGTGACTGATAGGCATGCTCCAAGTGTTTGTGATAATATCGCATATTTAGTCTTAAGTTGTTCAAAATCATCTGTCTCCTCTACGGCTATGGTCTAAAGCAAATTCAAGGCATCTCCTCGAAGATCAATAGTCAGGTTTACAGCCCTCTCTTTTTAGGAGTATCCATTCACTCTTGCAGCTGACTCGAACTCTTTCAGGTAGTTGTTCCATAATGATTTTCCGTAGAAAGTTACGAGCAATCCCTTCAAATGTCAGCTGTGGCTGCAACTTACATTTCGTCTCGTCGTCTTTTGTCTCTACTGTAATTGATCGAATTCTTCTGCCTGCTTTCACTGTTTCCTCCATCTTCTTTCGATCTCTTTTATTTTTTCTTGAAAAGACAAAATATCGACAGCAACTTTGTTTTCCAACGAAGATATTTTATTAAGATATGACATCTTAGAAGTACCGTAGAGATTTCCCAAGAGATGTTAGCAGAAACTTTGCTTTCCAGAGAAGAAATATCGTTAGAATCTTTACTTTCTAAAAAAAAAAACAATGTCGCAGAAACTTTGGAAATATAAGAATAAACTTTCGAAATATCAGAAGAACCTTTATTTTCTAAAGATACAATGTTCGTCGATACATTGAAGATTTTGCTCTCCTACGATGTGATATCACCAGAAACTTTGTTTTCCAATGATGTAATCGATGAAATCACAGCAGTATTCTTTCCGACAGTTACTAGACACCCAACACTAATTGATGTGGCGATACCTAACAACAATAATCTTCTTCTCCTTTGGGTGCCGTCTTCAATGAAGGTTGGCGATAACCTCAGCAAAATCATTTCTGTCCCTGGCTTTTCTTATTAAAGATTGAGAATCCAAACCAGTCCACTCACGAATGTTCTTCAACCAGGACGCCTGCCGTCTACCAGGACCACGTTTTCCTTCTACCTTCCCCTCTATAAGAAGCTGCAGTAGCTGGTATTTCTCATTTCTGTATATGTGTCCCAAATATGAGGTTTTCCGTGTTTTCATTATTTTTAAGAGTTCTCTGTCGGTACCCATTTTGTGTAGGACCTGCTCGTTGCTCATATGCGCTGGGGACTTTCAGCATCCTTCGAAATAACCACATTTCAAAACTTTCCAAACGCCTTAGTGAGTTGATTTTGAAGGTCCAGGCCTCCATTCCATATAGTAAGGTGCTGTAAACGTAACATTTCAGCATTCGGTATCGGATTTTGAGATTGAGTGTTTGGGACGTAAACATTTGTTTCATTTTTAAAAAGACATTTCTTGCTTGTTCAATTCGCGATTTTATTTCTATGTCTGGATCTATATCTTTCGTTATCCAGCACCCTAGATATCGAAATTTCTCGACATTTTCGATAATGTTACCATTTACGTTTAAAGCCATGGGTGGATGGATGGATGTTTTGGAGACAATCATTGTTTTTGTTTTCTTGACGTTAATGCTGAGGCCGTATTGTTCTCCGATCGATCTGACGCGATCTAAGAGTGTCTGGAGATCCTGTGCGCTCTCTGCAATTAGGACCATGTCGTCGGCGTATCGTACATTATTTAGAACTCTGCCGTTAATTTTAACACCTTCTCTTGATTGCTCTAGTGCTCGTGCAAAGATTTCTTCCGAATATATATTGAAAAGTAGTGGTGACAATACACACCCCTGTCGTACACCTCGCTTGATATTGAATATTTCTGTGTCACCGGCTTCTGTTCTAACTGCTGCAGTTTGGTTAAAATACAGCGTTTGGATAATTTTAAAATCGTTCTTGTCTAGTCCCTTTTTGTGAAGGCAATCCATCAGCTTATCATGTTTTACTTTGTCGAAGGCCTTTTGATAGTCAATAAAACATAAAAAGAGATCCTTTTTTTGGTCTCGACATTTTTGCAGCAGTATAATAAAACTGGTTAATGCTTCCCGTGTCCCAAATCCATTTCGGAAGCCAAATTGTTCATCACTGATATCCTGTTCACATTTCTTATAAATGCGTTGGTGAATAACTTTCAAGAATAACTTTAACATATGCGACATTAAACTAATAAGTCTGAAATCACCACACTTCTTTGCTCCCTTAGTTTTTGGAAGGGGAATAAAGACTGATTTTAACCAGTCTTGTGGAATTTCACCGCTTGTATATATTTGATTAAATAATTTGACGATTATATTTAAATGTTTCTCTTCCAGTAGCTTTATGACTTCCGTATGTATGTCATCGGGGCCAGGGGCTTTCCCATTTTTTGCGTTTTTGATTGCTCTCTCTACTTCTTGTTTTAATATAGGAGGACTGGTTTCATGGTTTTTATATATTATGTTGTTTAGTGGTGTGTCCGAGAATAGTTCTTCTATGTAATGTCCCCATACGTTGTTTAGATCGCTTAATTCCCATATCGTTTCATTCTCGTCGTTTGTTAATCTACAAGGGAGTCTTTGTTTTGTCATTCCAGCTAGATCTTTTATTTTTTTGTGAAGCGTTTGACTGTCGTGTTTCTTTATTAATTCTTCGATCTCTTGGCAGTTTTTCTGCAATAATAATCTGCATATTAAATATAACGAGAAGGTCGCCAAGTACAGAGAACTTGAGATATATATATAAGGAGAGAATGTAGATTGGAAAGTACCCAGACGATATCTATTATTCTGTCAAGAATAATAGGTATAGAAAGAGTCTCTCGAGACCTCAATAAATGATGTTTCTCCTTAGAGGCACTGGCAATCTGATGGCTTAAATCTGGTCAATAATAATAGTCTTCCTTTATATTTCTGGTGCAGCTTCGGACTATAGCATATTGGTTCGCTATTCCTTGGGCCTATGTTACACAAAAAAATGGATAACAGGATCAATGCTAAGCTAGGAAAAGCTTACCGCTGTGTAAAAGTAGGGATCCGTCCAATGTTATATCTACTTTATTATAATTTAATTATTATAATTGAAACAAGTTTTGCTCTAAACAGATATTAAAGAAGTTTTACAATTTCTTTTTTTATGACTTTGCCAACATTATTAAAAATTAACAATTGTTCGACTAGAACTGCATTCCGTTCTATCCGAAGATAGAACAGTATGAAACAAATTTTATACATTGTGACCATTGAACGACCTGTCGGAATCGGTGGGTGCCAATGGGTAACAATATAACTGCCTCCGAAAGTTGGGACCTAATGTAGAACCATAAAACTCACAACTTTTTTGAAGCTAATTGTTAGGCCTCGTTTAGCTCAGTCTCTCAGGTGTGAGAACCTCTTATCTTAAAAGTAAACCTGAACTATGAGTTTGGCTGGAACAAATAAACCAAGATATCAACTAATCATATTTATTGTACATAAAAAAATATAAAATAAATTTTAATACGATATTAAAAATCAAATCAAATTTTGCCTACAAGCTTTACAAATATAAAATATGATGCTTATGGCATCACTGGATAACTTCTTGTTGGCTTCCAATGATTGCAGATTGTAGTGGTTACTTAATGAGCTTCACAGGATAACTTGCTGGTGATGACGGAATCGACACCGTTCTGGTTCTGAGCAGCTATTATTCTACGCAGCTATTAGGTTCTGCATATCTGCTGCAGTTGTCATGTCATGTGGGTGACAAGACTTTTACAAAGTTCCACTCAACAAGGGGGAGCAGGAAAATTAATTAGGACAAAAAAAATAAAAAAAATAACCATGTGTTAGCCACTGCATGTGTTTTAAAATATTTCCTTGCCATATGAAAATAATTATAATATTAAATAACAAATATCAAATTGGCAAGGATAATATGAATATAATAATTATTAGACGAATTACTTAAATTATAATAAAGATACTGAATATTGGACGAATTATAAGTTTAAAAAAGAAACATCTGCGGGATAGGTTATGTACGAATAAGAGAAGTTAAATTTGAAATTATAAAACGACGTTGAAGAAAAGTTGAACAAAGAGTTGGACGCCAACTATTTTTAGAATAAAAATAGTCAAATAAAAGATAAAGTTAATAAATGAATAAAATCAAAAGAAATTGAAATAAAATAATTATTAAAAGAAAAATAACAAACATGTGACGTTTATAAAGTTACAACATTAAACGAAATATATCTAGCTTATACTCGGTTCACAATTTGTTGATAGCTCACTACAAGTTTAATCCTTATTAGAGAACTGAAATACAGAGAGGATAGGTAATACGATATAATAGTAAAAACCAACCTGAAACTGACGATTTA
Source organism: Diabrotica balteata (assembly GCA_918026665.1). NCBI lineage: Eukaryota > Metazoa > Arthropoda > Insecta > Coleoptera > Chrysomelidae > Diabrotica > Diabrotica balteata. The sequence continues at coordinate 123,583,489 of OU898280.1, forward strand.
AGATGTTTTCGACTAACCCACCTTATATCTGCCGGAATACAATACAGCGGTCAAGCTTATAATCCGATTAGGAACGTATTTTGGCCGACCAGTGTCGTAGAGTATATGATTGAAACATTTATTTGAACTAAATAAATATATTTTTTAAATTGTATTTTTGTTTTAATAAAACTTATAATAAAATAAAATATTTTATTCAAAAATAAAGTTTTTTGCCATTTGTAAAAGATACATTCATTTAATTAAGGGGAAAGGCACCAAATGTGTTTTAAATGTATCCATTATTTTCGAATTCGGAGAAAACTAATAAATATTTTTGAAAAATTTAAAAGCAAAATGAAAGATTACATTATTACTGAGGGTATTATATATGTGTATCCTGATGTATATTACAGAAAGTCCCTGAAAATTTCTACAATGTTTATTTTATTATGTTATGCAACATGGGTGAAAATAAAAGAGAGAATCTAGTATAATTTTTAATTGGAAATGTTGCATGCAAAAGAAACTTTTTATTTATTCTAATAAATATTTTATTCTGCCTTTAAATTTTTCCAAAAAGGCTTTTTAGTTTTCTCAGGATTTGAAAAAAAATCGATACATTTAAAACACATTGAACATTTTGACAGGCGACGATTGGGGCCTTTCCCCTTTAATACCTTACGATTACAACTACTATCACTTACCTTATATAATTACGATTAGAAAACTATTCAAATTCAAAATAAATAGGATCAACTTCGGAATCCGAGTCGTCTTGAGGGTTAATAATTAGCGGTTGTGTCTCTACGGTCGCATCAATTATGTTATCAAGATCCCACATTTTTTGTTCTTCTTCTATTACATGTCTTACTGCATCGTTCCAGTTTTGTTCTGTAATGTGTTGTAAAGACTCGTATAACAATTCACGTACAGCTTGTATTTTATATGACGTATTTTTTCTAGCCACATAACTTTTCATTTGTGCCCAAATGAGTTCAATTGGATTTATTTCGCAGTGGTAGGGTGGAAGTCTAAGGACTGTGATGTTTCTCCTTTCCGCCATTTTGTCAACTACGTATTTCTTGAACTTAGATTTGTGTTGCCGGCAATTTTTAAAAGTTCTGCTTTTACCATTCCATCTTCGTAAGGCAGGTACTTATTCCGCAGCCAGTCAAGAATATCCTGTTTTTTCCACGCAGTCGTTGGAAGTCTTTCTACTAGTCGTGAATGATAAGGTGCATTATCTAATACTATAATTGAATTTGGTGGTATGTGTTCAATCATCTGCACAAAATACTCTTCGAAAACATCAGCTGTCATCCCCTCGTGATAGTCTTTTGTGCTTTTAGACTGAATTTCCAACAAACCATGCTTAACAAATCCTTTTTCACTGCCAATGTGAGAAATCATTAATCTACTGCCTTTACCAGAAGGTGGGGAGATACCAGTAGACCAACCTTCCATAAAGGCTTGCCTGGAGCTTAATATATTTTTGTCTGACCAAACTTTTGGTCAGACAAAAATATATTAAGGTTGGTATATGGAATAAAAAATCACTGACGCACTGCATATAATTCGCAAAAGAAATATTCGAGACGCTAATTACTACCGTAGAAGCGGAAACACCGACGAGTTGTAAATTACATGCGATCAAAAACGTACTAAACAAACAAATTGTTTTCGTTCGTAATAACTTCACCCTTTTAAGTTAAGTTTCGAATATAAACTAAACAGACGAGGTACGTGTCCAAATCCGGCATATATACCCATTATATTATTAAAAATCTGGGGAATTCCATCCTAATTATCTTGCAACGAATAGTACCTTCGGATATGAATTCCAGGTTTTCTAGTAAAGTGATTAAACGCGAAGATTAGTATTGAAATATCCAAAGAGATAAGGTATTCTTATTTACAAAATTGTTAATGGTTAAATTATTATTTTTATTAATATAATATAATAACCAACATTAGCCGTGAAAGTTTTAATTGTTTTTTACTAAATATATCCGTATTAAAACATTATTAATATTAGTATTAATTTTAATGAATAAACACCTCAGGAACGCCTATGATGATACAAATTTTACGACCGTTTGGTGATTTTGAGGCATATTTCGTGCTATCAACAATTTGTGAACAGAGAATAGATATTTTAAGTTTTTTTATTTTCAATTTTATTAATTAGTATCAATTTTTATCAATTAGTACGAATTAATATTTTGGATGGTCTTTATAACATCAGTGAATAACGGTGAAAGTTTTACTAGTGAGTGGTAAACGAAACTGTTAGTATAATTGGATACTTGTCTTTGTGTAATTAAATTACTGAATACAGTTTTGTTCGTAAACTACGGTTCATAATTAAGTAGGTATTTCAATTTTTTGGATAGTTTAGTAATACTTTCAAAACTATTCATCTAGTTCCAAAAACTGTACTGTTTTGGTTTTATAATCGATTTATTTAAACAGATGACTGTATTACCATTATCTGGTCGTATAAATATGAGGCTAATTTTTTTTACTTTTATTTATTCGTTATGCCTCGTATATAACTAACAATTCGCGAAAAATGGTAATTTATATATACTGGTTTTCTTGGTTCTAATGAATATCTCGGAAAGATGGCATCTTAGTCTTGGCAGAGACTTTAGCCAGCGGCACCGAACAACATCTGGCGCCATCAAGAAGTCCGATCGCTTGTTATGGTCAGGCGGTCAACTTTTCAGTCTACCGGCTAGAAACAGAGATGGGGTTTTTCTGGTGGTGCATTTTTCTCTAACTTCGTTATTTTAAGTACTCTATATGTTGAAAAACAAAAAAAAATAATATGAAATGTTAAGAATGAAATCTTTTAGCGAAAGCCGCTATCGCTGTATGTATTAAATGGCCAACTATATGGCCTAGGAGACAAATTCGTTAAACTTCCCGTGCTCGAATTGGTATCACTAAAGTGTTATGATCATTTCGGCCTATCCCAGCCATCGTCAGACACTTGGGCTGATACAAATTCAAACTCGGAAAGTAAAACGAATGTCTCCCAATCTTCACTACCGTGTAGTTAGCTTATAAAGGCGCCCTCTATTTTGAAGGCCGTGAACGAAACGATATGAATAATCGTTTTCTGTATCCTTTATGCTATGCGAAATGTGTAAAGAATGAAATCTTTTAGCGAAAGCCGCTATCGCTGTATGTATTAAATGGCCAACTATATGGCCTAGGAGACAAATTCGTTAAACTTCCCGTGCTCGAATTGGTATCACTAAAGTGTTATGATCATTTCGGCCTATCCCAGCCATCGTCAGACACTTGGGCTGATACAAATTCAAACTCGGAAAGTAAAACGAATGTCTCCCAATCTTCACTACCGTGTAGTTAGCTTATAAAGGCGCCCTCTATTTTGAAGGCCGTGAACGAAACGATATGAATAATCGTTTTCTGTATCCTTTATGCTATGCGAAATGTGTAAAGAATGAAATCTTTTAGCGAAAGCCGCTATCGCTGTATGTATTAAATGGCCAACTATATGGCCTAGGAGACAAATTCGTTAAACTTCCCGTGATCGAATTGGTATCACTAAAGTGTTATGATCATTTCGGCCTATCCCAGCCATCGTCAGACACTTGGGCTGATACAAATTCAAACTCGGAAAGTAAAACGAATGTCTCCCAATCTTCACTACCGTGTAGTTAGCTTATAAAGGCGCCCTCTATTTTGAAGGCCGTGAACGAAACGATATGAATAATCGTTTTCTGTATCCTTTATGCTATGCGAAATGTGTAAAGAATGAAATCTTTTAGCGAAAGCCGCTATCGCTGTATGTATTAAATGGCCAACTATATGGCCTAGGAGACAAATTCGTTAAACTTCCCGTGCTCGAATTGGTATCACTAAAGTGTTATGCAGTTGGTCATTTAATACATACAGCGATAGCGGCTTTCGCTAAAAGATTTCATTCTTTACACATTTCGCATAGCATAAAGGATACAGAAAACGATTATTCATATCGTTTCGTTCACGGCCTTCAAAATAGAGGGCGCCTTTATAAGCTAACTACACGGTAGTGAAGATTGGGAGACATTCGTTTTACTTTCCGAGTTTGAATTTGTATCAGCCCAAGTGTCTGACGATGGCTGGGATAGGCCGAAATGATCATAACACTTTAGTGATACCAATTCGAGCACGGGAAGTTTAACGAATTTGTCTCCTAGGCCATATAGTTGGCCATTTAATACATACAGCGATAGCGGCTTTCGCTAAAAGATTTCATTCTTTACACATTTCGCATAGCATAAAGGATACAGAAAACGATTATTCATATCGTTTCGTTCACGGCCTTCAAAATAGAGGGCGCCTTTATAAGCTAACTACACGGTAGTGAAGATTGGGAGACATTCGTTTTACTTTCCGAGTTTGAATTTGTATCAGCCCAAGTGTCTGACGATGGCTGGGATAGGCCGAAATGATCATAACACTTTAGTGATACCAATTCGAGCACGGGAAGTTTAACGAATTTGTCTCCTAGGCCATATAGTTGGCCATTTAATACATACAGCGATAGCGGCTTTCGCTAAAAGATTTCATTCTTTACACATTTCGCATAGCATAAAGGATACAGAAAACGATTATTCATATCGTTTCGTTCACGGCCTTCAAAATAGAGGGCGCCTTTATAAGCTAACTACACGGTAGTGAAGATTGGGAGACATTCGTTTTACTTTCCGAGTTTGAATTTGTATCAGCCCAAGTGTCTGACGATGGCTGGGATAGGCCGAAATGATCATAACACTTTAGTGATACCAATTCGAGCACGGGAAGTTTAACGAATTTGTCTCCTAGGCCATATAGTTGGCCATTTAATACATACAGCGATAGCGGCTTTCGCTAAAAGATTTCATTCTTTACACATTTCGCATAGCATAAAGGATACAGAAAACGATTATTCATATCGTTTCGTTCACGGCCTTCAAAATAGAGGGCGCCTTTATAAGCTAACTACACGGTAGTGAAGATTGGGAGACATTCGTTTTACTTTCCGAGTTTGAATTTGTATCAGCCCAAGTGTCTGACGATGGCTGGGATAGGCCGAAATGATCATAACACTTTAGTGATACCAATTCGAGCACGGGAAGTTTAACGAATTTGTCTCCTAGGCCATATAGTTGGCCATTTAATAATATGAAGGGTTCTTTATTTGTAGAAGATAGAATAGCTTGTTGAGAGGGTATCGAATTGGTAGATTTCTCTATACAGTATTCAATTTAATACATTTTTACATGTAAACTGTCAGATACTTTACAATTTCTATATATGTATATATGTTACGAGCAAAGCCCGAAATTGGACAATCCTAGCATTGTACGAAACTTATTGTCCACTTCTAGCATTGTACCCCCAAACTGTACAATGTCCGAAATGACCAAAATTAAAAATGATTATCGAAACGCACACCAAATCAAAAATCGAACAATTTGATCTTTTATATTTATATATTATAGAGTTGTTCTTTTTCAAATCGACAATGTGATAAAATGCTAAGTCACACTAAAATATAAATAATAAGAAAAAAATTGTTCTACAATAAATAGAGTGATAATGTTAGTAAAAATCGATATGAATCGATATCTGTCATATTCTCCCAAACCTTGATGCATGGCTACTTTTTGAAATTCAAACATTGTACAGCAATTCTTTTATATACAGTCCGCCGATTATGTCTATTTCGGAGATTGTACAGAAAAGGGATACAATGCTAGAAGTGGACAAGATGTTTCGTACAATGTTAGGATTGTTCAATTTCGAACATTGCTCGTAACATATATATATATATATATATATATATATTATATATATATATATATATAATATATATATATATATATATATATACATTTATATACGGATATTTTGGGTCTTGTAGTCAATACTGGTCTTTAAGTAAAACTCTATAAGGTTTGCTGAACTTTAGAGTTTATTTAACTCTTTTTTAAAACATACCTTGTGAGGATTGTATTATAAAATTAGCAAAATTACTTAACATTTGACATTATTTGAATGATGTCAGTGTTTGTATAATGTTGAGTGAGTGTTAAAGACAGTTAACAAGTTAATTATATTCAGAACAAAGCAAAAAATAACAGAACATTGTTTTTATTACTTCTGAAAACTTTCAAAATGTTCCGCTGAGCAAAGTCCAGGTTTGTCCGGGCAAGCAATGTTACATTTTCTCGTTAGTTTACGCACTGAACGTCTGTTACAAATTACGCAAACTTTTCGTAGAGCCCTCTTTTTTCCAATTTATTTTGGAAAATCGGCCATTGCATGCAACAGTTTCCCAGGTGTAGTAGGTTGATTTTTTTTACCATTAATTTCTTGATATATTTTACTATATTTCAGAAGTATCCCCTGGCAGCAGAGTTTTGTACATTTATACATGGAATCTTGTTTTTGATGAGCTTGGCTGTAAAATACTCTGGAGTTCAATAGCATAAGATGTAAAAGGTGTAAACTTATTTGGTAAATCACATGTAGGATTTCAGCAAAGGACTGTACGATTCAACATCTTGCTCCACTGCATCAACTGATCCTATATTTTGATTGTAGAATTCAATATGTTATAATAGAGATAATTTCTCCTACAATATAACGTTTTGTTTCACAAAATCCTGAAGTATGTTTACTGGTAAGCAGATAAACGTCTTTCTTGTCCTTATAGCGAACAAGATGGAGCATATTATCCTTGCGAACATAACATGATTGTTGAATATCTAATGGAAACAATGTTAATTCTCTTGGAACTCCCCTATTTGGTCGAATAGTGCCTGTAAGGAAAGTCTTTTGTGCCAATAGAAACTTACAAAGACGAACGGATGTTAACCAGTTATCTACAATCACTTCACGATTACTGTTCAGTAGGTTTGGTAAGGATAAACTACTATTTTCTTGGAAAAAGAAAAGTTTTCTGTTCCTAAAATGTGTGGTATGTCATATATATCCTTGCAGATATATATATACAAAAATTTCAAGTTTATCCTCGAAGTTCAGACGCACTGGCACCTAAAGAAAATATTTTGATGCCAAATCGACTTCTTTTGCTTTTTATGTACTGTCAAAAATGGAGTCGACCTTTATACAACATAAGTAGCTCTATTGCGAAAACTGGTCCTGGGTCCACTAAATTTTGACAATTATCTCTAATAAGAGCCAAAACAATATCTAGTCTGCTAAGCCGTGCATAATTTTTGACAAATTCTGGTGGTGAAAATCTAAGGAATTTTAGGAATTGCCAAAAAGTGATTTCGGCTCATAATAGATTTATGAAAAACTGGAGAACCAGTGCATATATTATCTGTACTCTAATAATCTGAAATCTGTGGACACTTGGTTAATTGTACCCCATCAATGACTTGTTTATCATCCGTTGATGAATAATTGCTATCTGAATCGCTCTCGAACTCACTATTAGACAGTTCACAATTCAAATCACTTTCACTCTCGAGATCCGAATCCATTTTAGCTAATATAAAACACAATTACGTACCTAATACGCAAGAAAAAGAACACGTGCTCTCTCAGCAAACTCATGTATCATGGTTGTCACCCATGATACTATAACAACAAGATATGCTCACTACTTGCTGTTCTAATTTTAATTGACTTTGCGCATGTCGTCATAGCGAGACAAAGCCAGGGGACTTGTATGTATCATATTTTAACGATGCATCATATGGCAACGTTGTTTCATTACTGTAATGAAAAACTTCAAAACTTAAACCAAAGTGACGTAGTCAAGACCGCTCGAACCCATTAGTACAGCTTAACGTACACATTAATTTTGAAATTATGGTCAAAAAATGATCGAATTTTTTTTTAATGTTTTGTTTTGGTTATAACTGAATAAAAAATACATTTTCAGTAGCGTAAAACCTTTACTTTTCCTGGGGATTCAGGCGAAATATTTATTTTTGTTTTCATACAGATACTAATAATATAAGCACTCTTTTTGTACGTAAATCCGTTGAAATTTAAAAATTTTGTGCAGAGGAAATATTGTGAGTGGGTAAATACGAGTAGTAGCAGATTTGCGTATTCTGATTCACTGTCAGTCATTTCCAAGCAGTTTTACTGAATTAAAAAGAAAATAGATTACAATAAAGAAAAATCTGATTTATAATTCAATATGGTATTTTAGATGAGTTGTAATTACATTTAGTAATTAGTAGAAATTAGTTCAAACGCAAAACACAATATCGACTTCAGACGACTTTACACCGACAAGACAGAAGGCTTGTATAAAAATAAAAGTTCGACAATAATATCGGATATCAATGGTCACGATTGCAAATTGCAAGTTATGAGATAATAAATTTATTTAAATTAACTTAATACTGACTGAGTCATCTATTTGATAATAGAAAAATAATTTAGATAATATGCTTACATATGTCTCTTTATACAAATATCCACTTTGCAAGGCCTTAAACAATTTGATGGGTAAAAATTACCAGTAAGGCGCGCCAGTGTCTGAGACGTGTGTACTTGTGGTGTTTAGTTACTGTTTATTTATACTGTATAGTATTTTTGTTGTAAAACTAAAAGTTTTTATTTGCTAGGATAATTTTAATTGTAATACTGCAAGAATTTGTTCTAAACATTTTAAAACTGAAGATTACCAAAAAAATCTACAACAGCAAATTTTAAATTACGTTTCTAAAAAGTGTCTAAAACTCAAACCTGAAGCAGTACCTAGTGTCTATTTGCCTAAATCAAAATCGGCTATCCTTTTAACGAACCAAAAGAAACGCGTACTAAGAGCTGAACACAGAGAGTCCAAAAAGTATGTTGAGCAAATTTTTATTACTTCTAAGTCAACGACGTAAGTCTAAATCTTTATTTTTATTAATTATTAGTCATGAAAAATAAAAAATATCAATGCATGAAACAATCAATGTGTATGCCTAGAAAGGAAAAGCATACTTTTCTTTTCAGTAGGTATAATGTTTTACATTATTCTAAAAGGATATTACTTACCTAAGAAAATAATAAATAAATCTCACATCAGATGCATCACAACCATTTGCATGCATGGTAGCTGGCATCAATTCACTACTTATTTATGATTAAATATTACAATAACATAATTTTATCATGTCCTTATAATTACTATAATTAAATTAGCCAAATTATATAAAAAAAAACCTAGAATTAAAAGTCTCTACTATACAACTACATTCAAATGTTGCGGGAATAAGCGGCCTTGACTACGTCATGCGCGAAAGCGAACCGATTTTGGAACATTATGTATCATAAGTACCTTGTGTTCATTGTACCATTTGTTGCCACCAGACTGAACGTCGACCTTGAGCTGTTTACATTATTCTGGGAATTTAAAAAAAAATGTTAAACGGGCCATACACGATACAATCTATCGTACAATAAGTTGTACAATTTTAGTTGATGAGACCGTTTTAACGATAATTGCAACATTAGTGGCGTTGTAGTTCAACCTGCAGTACGACCGGAAAAGAACGAAAGGTTTTGGGAAGAATTTATTGAAATATATCGTGAACATCGTTGTTTGTGGGAAGTGAAATCAAAAGATTAGGTAAATAAACATAAACGAAATTATGCTTACGAAATTCTGTTGGAAAATTTTAAACAAACTAACGCAAATGCAACCAGCAAACTTTAAAAAAAGAAAATTAACAATATGAGAACAGCATTCAGAAGGGAGTTGAAAAAGGTAAGACAATGAAAAACATATAAAATTAAGGATTTAACCAGACACATATTTTACTTTTATTTTAAAGTTTTGATTTGTTACAGGTACAAGCTTCAAAAAGCACAGGTTCGGGAGGTGAAATATACGAGTCAAGCCTGTGGTATTATAATTTGCTGTTATTTACAGCCCAATCCGAATCTGGACGAAAAAGAATATCAACAGATGAAGGAGAAGACGTAATTGACAATACAATAGTAAGTAATTTATCGCTTTTTTGCATAAACTCATGCGTATACTTATGGATATTCACAGTTATTTTATGTTATCATTTTGTCTTGAAATGAAACTCTGCCTGTAGTATTAAAGTGATTTTTAAAAGAATCTCGTATGGTTTTTGCCGACGCAGTTGCATTTTTCGACTGTGTCCTTTCCAGATTTAAGAGGTGGCCTGTTTGCCTCCATTCGCCTTGCACGAGAACACCACCAGTTGTATCTTCCCGATCCAAAACCGTTTCTGTTAAATAATTTCTTGTTGTCATTTTCTGTAAAAAATTATGAAATGCGCAACACGCAAGAATAATGCCAACAGTATTGTCAACTACTCGGCGAGCCCTACAAAGTCGGTAATTGAAAATTCGTTCCTCACAAGTTATTTTTGTCTTTGTGAATATGGTTTTAGTAAATTTGTCATTAGCGAAAAAGCCTCGTCACCAATAAAGACATAAGGCAATTCAACACCTGTATTATTAAGTTGTACTAGTTTGGGTATATTCAATGTATTTGCCATCAAACGCTTATATATTCCCATTTTTTCCATATTTCTCCATCTCATACTCGTCCGTTGATGCCAGTGTGAACATATAAAAATTTATAATTTGCATTAACCAATGCAAATAATATGACACTGACTGCGTTTTTAATTGTAAAAGTATGATCCACTTTTAGGAGGTGACACTAATCATGTACGGGAGGTAGTAGATCCACTTGACTTCGAAGAAAATACAGCAGATATAGAGACACGCACATAGCACAATACTCAGATAATTCAAACACCAACCACAACTACATCTCCATCTCGTGCTTCTACTGATATTCGCCAAACACAAATACCACAGACAAGTAGATCACCGTCTCCTAGTTCTCGAAATGGCCGAAAGAGCAAAAAAAAGATCCACTTCAACAAAGGAAAGAGAATTTATTTAAATTAGCTGAACGTGCCTTAACTACTGATGAAGAATATATGATTGCCGGAAAACGAATCGGTTATCAGCTAAGGAGTATAGCTGAGAATCAGAGAATAATTGCGGACAAATTGATTTCTGATGTTATTTATTACGCCAAGATAGGTACACTTATAAAAACTGCAACTGTAAACTGTAAAGCTGTAGTTAACAATGTACATAATTCTTCGACATTACAGCCCACAACCTCTCAGTTTCAAACATTTGTTCATCCTCCACCAGTTAGCAGACAATCACGAAGTTACTTCTTCTTCTTCTTCTTCACGTGCCATCTCCGCTACGAAGGTTGGCTATCATCATGGCAATTTTGACCCTGGAGGCTGCCGCTCGGAACAATTGTATGGAAGTGCAAGCAAACCACTCCCTGAGGTTTCTCAACCACGACATTCTTCACGAAGATACATACACTTGCAACCACCAACTCTATGAACAGTTCTAATATGCAAGATGGCAGCCAGAATCTCAGATACTTCTTAAGTAGCTATGAGTCACAAGAGCAAAATTATTTTTTTATCATTGGTGTATCAATAGTTTGTTATGTTTAATCTACACATAAATAAAATTTGAAAAATTAATTTCATCATAACTCACCTTTAACTATTCTCCTTTAAAGCCTCGTAAATGACCCAACATGTTTCAGGTACTATTTTACCAATGCATTGCGTTGATATAGCGGTAGTATATTTCATGTCTTCATAGGAAGAACCTGTTGCTAGATATCTTAGCGTTACACTTAATCTTTCCTCAACGCTAACTGGATCTCGCATAATCGTTGTTTGTTTAGTAATTTTGGGTAGAGCTAACTCTACCAGTAATTTAAACGTATCGTTTTCAATTCTTAAGTAATTTTGAAAATCTGCAGGTTCATAAACACGTAAGTTTTGTATTAATTTCATATGTGAAAACAAATATCGTTGCATTAACCAATTTTTGCACCATTTGGTTCTTTTTTTTCTTTGTTTTTGCCTTTTCATCCAGTAGAATAACAATTAAAGCTGCTATCTTCTTTTTTGATATAGCAGGCTCCATCACGAAAAATGAACTGATCACCGATGAGTTGTACCACAGATCATTAACCCATGAAGGACGAAGTTTTCGAAAATCTTTATTTTACATAAATAATACAAATAACTCTTATGAATGGACAAAACTTACTTAGAAAAAGACAAAAATAATTATTAAATATATTAAAACCTAAAAATATTGCCTGTTGCCAAATGGCAACGCTAGGTTCCTATGGCTACATTAACCGAATGAAATAAAAGTAAAAAATATTCTATGAAATTGAGAGATAATCGGCAAAAAACTTTCTATAGCTGTGTATGAAATTTAACATTACACTTTGTGCACAAACCTACTTCACATTTGGCGCATCTTGTTCTCATGATCGACCTGCATTCTTCACCTGCACACCTAATTTTCTTTTTATTTGGTACTGGTTCTAGTAAATGCCTAACTCCATCGTATCTAATATCATCAGATACTCTATGAAAGGAACGACTGAGAGTGAACTAGACGGTCGGCCACCTTGTTTTGCAGGCACTCCGTATTTGGTCAGATAGGCTTGCACAATTTCACGCCTAAACTCTAACTGTGTCAACTTGTTTCCGGATTTTTTATGTAGCACCCACGCATTTTGTATAGTCGCATCTAGCATCCAGGTAATCAAGCTCCAGTACCATTTTTTTGCCCTCATTCCTATTCTAAAGCGGTTTATATTTTCGTCCATTAGGTCGGTGCCCCCCATTGCATAATTATATTTACCAATCAGGCATGGACTTTGAACCTGGATGATTTTCTTTTCAGCTTGTGAATATCTTTTCACGAGCGATTGTGGTTCCACCCCATAACATGTTGACGCTACACTTATGACGCTGTTATCCAACCATCTTACAACTATAATACCAGTTTCTCTCTCGAGAATCGACTCTACATCACCCCTTTTGCGTTTCTGCATATTAGCTTTCGATTCTATAGTGCAGTTTTTGGGAATGCGATTTTCCCGTATTGTTCCGGTAAGGCTATAGCCACGATCCTTTATATGTTTCAAAAGGTGGAGGCTCGTAAATAAATTGTCGCAGAAAAATTTGTAGGGTAATCTTGATTTATCATTGGGCAGTTCATCGAGCATTGTGACGAATGGAGCCGCACATGCTCCAAAAACTTTATAATAATGATTATTTGCTTTGAGATCGGTTCGTTAGTACATGTTGAAGCTTACAAGATACCCACTTTTAGTGTTGAGGCACCAAACTTTGTATCCGAAACGAATCAGCTTTCCTTTTATGAACTGTTTACATGAGTGGCGTCCAAAGTATTTCACCATAGATTCGTCGTAATTTAATTCGCCTTCAGGGACGTAATATTCTTTATATTTTTTCTGTAAATAGTCAGCTAAGGGTCTGATCTTGTAATATTTGTCCCTTTCATCGATGGCTTCATTATTTGCAAGGTGGAAAAAACGCCAAATTGTAAGGAACCGATCTCTTCGCATAGCGTTCATGATCATTGCATTACCCATATCGCCTTTCGTATCCCAGTAAATTTTTTTCCCGGGAGCCACCCCGATAGAATCAAAATGGCAAAGAAACACCTCATTTCTCCTGCGGAAATTTTGGGGTCGGGAAAGTTGTTCTGTAGTGCATAACTCGTGCATTGGTTGAGAATGTAACTAATTATATCCTCGTCGAAAAATAATTCGAACATCTCGACACGTATTGAATGGTTCGTAGCTATATTCTGGGAAACTAGCGGCATTGTCGACCAAATCACCCGTTATTCAATTTAGGGACTCGTATTCAATTTTCTTCACTTGAGAGGTAGTTTGTGGGATGAAACTTCCGCTGCTTTCCTGGGAAATATCCATCGCTTGAACTGCATCTTCTTCGATGTCGTCATCCTCCTTGTCTACTTCTTCGCCATACATTTGCACCTCAACATTTGCTTCCAGCTGTTTTCTAGACAGATTGTCGATGAATTCTCCCCCATCCTCCTCGCCAGAATCTTCATCAGTGAGGTCTCCAATATTTGGGGGCTCAACATAAATATTTCTAACGTTGACGTCATCTTCGCAAACCATGTTCAAAGCTTCTTGTAGAGAGAAACCCCGCCTGAAAAAACAAGATGCCTGTAGATACTAGCGTTGCCATATGGCAACGCGATGAATAAAAACAAAATATTGTAAAAGATCGCTTTTTTTCAAGGGTTGTCAAATATTCACAGAGGGCAAATGACCTTTCTATTAGAGCATAATTGTTAATTTAGCCACTTAGATGTAATAGTTATTCAGAAGTAATTGACAAATTGAGCTACTTACACAAATCTTATATCCATTTTTACAACTATCAAAAACGGTGACTATAAAATCTCACAAACACCAACGAATTAAGTTTTTGTTAGGTGTATATCTTCAAATCACTTCTTTTCTGCAGACCGGAACTTTCTTGAAAACAAAACAAACTAACATAACCTCAAAATAATAAGATTCATACATCAATACCAGTGTTGTCATATGGCAACTTCAGTCCTTCATGGGTTAAACTATGATATACGTATGTGGACAAACCTGTTTCCAATTTGTCGTTCCAATTGTCTCTACAATTTGTAGTACAATATGTTGTACGATAGATTGTATCGTGTATGACTTGCTGTAATGGATATCCATGTCAAACTGCGATCCAAATTAATCTACACAGCCCTACACCACTTTTACAGAGTGCATTAATATCCCCTATATGAATATACTACCTGTATGTGGATATCGTGATAAAGTTCGCCATACCTAAAATTATACATACATGGATGCGATGGAGCGGAAGGGGTTAATAGTATATAAGAAATAAATTCATTGTAAAAAAAAATATTTTTGTATTCTAATTAGTAAGAAATAACTATTCCAACTCTCACACGCCATGTTCATGCAATTCCTATACTCATAAAACGTGAAACGTTCTTTAGCACGGTTCTAAAACAGTACACGTACAATCGTACACCTACTTGCTGTGGAACAATAGGATAATTGTGTGTTACTTTCAATTCACAATACAAATCCGACTTGTGTAGAAAATACCTTTGAACGATGTGAAATACTTATTGCTTACTAAAAACAACGATTTTAAGATCATTTATTGAAAAAAGTCTTTTTGTATCGAGTGCAAAAATTTGCATAATTTGTATGCAAAACATTATTGCGTATATCTAGCCATCACTTTTTTCCATAATCGAATAAACTTAATGTCATGTTCGTTGGAGAAGTATTCTCATTACAAAAATCAACTTTTTGACCTCCAACCATTTTTTTTTCGGATTTTTTACTTATTCTGAACAAAAAATGTCCCAAGTAACTTTTTACATTAGTTGATCGTTTTCGACTTGTAAGTTATTTAAAGTTAAAACACAGGTACAGATAAAATTATTATTTTTAGTTCAAATTTAAGTTCAGACGGGTCTCTACAAGATCCTAATAAGTAATTGTGGCATATTGATATTGAAAACAATATTTTCTCTTTATTAATAAGGTGGTTCTGATGCTCAGACCTCGGAACTGCTCAGAAGAATAAGCATAGTTGGGTAATATGCGGAAAAAGGAACGATAGATTCAACACAAATGGGTTAATCCTCTCCCTTTAAAACAACCAAACGTTTGAGACAAGGATAAAGTTTATCACCCACTCTATTTAAGATTTATTAGACAAATGCATGGGATTGACTGTGGGAGAACAGAAACTTTTTACCCCCTTTTTTACTGATAACCAAAGTGGCGAGCTAACACGAAGATGGCGAGCATTTAAATGGTGTATTACTTGCCATATGATTCAATGTGTTAAAAATTATTCTAAAATAGCGTCGGCCCTCATTTTTACTTATTTTGATCTGAATCCCATCAAAATCCATAAACTTGATATCAGTTAGCTAAAAGTTGTAAATTTAAACTTAATTGTTCAGGAAATAAAATGCAGCAATTAGCTATAATTTAAATGAATATTTTGAGGCTTATGGGCTGAAAAATAATTATCATCATCATCATCATCATCATCATCATCATCATCATCAGTGACGCTAAAACTCTTCGTGAGTCTTTGCCGCGTTTACTATTGCCTTCCATGTTTGTCGGTCCTGTGCCAGTAATTCCCATTGCCACACTCCCATTTTCTCTAGATCTTCTTTGACTGCATCTTTCCACCTTTTTCTAGGCCGCCCTACAGACCTTCTTCCATCTGGCCTTTCCCAGAACACATTGTTTATAAGGCGATTGTCGTAACTGCGTATCACATGCCCTGCCCATCTGAGTCTATTGGCCTTTATATATCTGACTAGATTTTCTTTTCGGAATAGAGACTCTAGCTCGTTATTGTATCTGCCCCTCCATTCGTTTGTCACGCTGTCTCTGCAAGGGCCATATATCATTCGAAGAATTTCACGTTCCTACACTAGCAATTTATTTACTTCACTTTTTGTTAGCGTCCATGTTTCGCTTCCATACGCGACTGCTGGTCGTATTATGGTCTTATATATCCGGATTTTTTGTACCTCGTGAAAGAAGTTTTGACTTCATTAGATGTTGCATTACAAAGAAAGATCTGTTTCCTGCCATTATTCTCGTTTCAACTTCTCGCTCTAATTTGTTGTCATTTGTGATTGTACTCCTAGATATTTAAATTCTTTAACCATTTCGAAGTTGTGATCATTTAAAGTAATGTTTTGCCTTATTCGCCGTCGTTCTTGTGTTGAGACAACCTTGTATTTTGTTTTTTCTTCATTTATTTTTAGACCGATGTTTAATGCAGCTTTTTCAAAGCTCGAGAAAATATCCTTAATTTCTAATGTTGATTGTGCTACTGCGTCTACGTCATCGGCAAAGACGAGTATGATTTTTGCTCCTCGAGTAGTTATGTCTGGTTTGATTTTTGGATAACGACTGAGGAAAAAGGGGATGAAGAGGGAAAAGACAAGATTGTCAAGAGAGTGGCTTCTGAAAAGACGCCAGTATTCCCACGTCTCGTTCCTAAAAAAACTGAGTGGCAAACCAGATGATAGCGCAATTATTTGCGAATGGACACCTCAGCCTATTGTCAGTTGCTGTAGTGTATTGTTATGTATGAGAGAGTAATAAAACAATAAATTATGTATGCAAATCCCTAAACTGTTGATACGGGGCTCAATGAAAAACAGATATTTGTTAACAAGTTTACAGAAGTATATAGGAAAACAATTTTAAATTGAGTATGACCACCAGGTATAAAGGTTGGAGCAGAATAAAATACAATAGTTGTGAGGGTTACTAATCCCTAAATAAAGTTGCCAGTGTCGGAGTGATGGAGGTTAACAGGTACTAATGAATTTGCAAGAAATGTAAGATGTTTATTTTATTGGTTATATATAACCAATAAAAGTTTAATAAGTACCTACCTATTTGCAAAATAAAGTTTAATTCTTTAGATAAAATAAAACGTTTTATTTTATCTGAAATGACTGCATTCCACGAAGTAAGGGTTTCAACAATCAAACATTTAATTCTTTAATTCCAGGAATCTACGACAGTAATTGACTAGATAATTACCTTCTAAACTTATTCCACAGAAAATGTGATAGTGGGTTTTTCCATTTTGTAGGAAGGTCCAAGTGGCGTATTCAAAATTCTTAACAGTTCACTAAAAGTAGGTACTTCAGTTGCAAGGTGCAGTTTATTGTGTATACCAGTGCTATGGAAAATTTGGAAGTGCCGTGTAAACGCCGAAAAATTGGTCCTTTAACAGTTAATGAAAAAACATTAACATTTAATTATTTTAAATCATTTACAGACAAACGTTTATGTGAAAGTGTTGATGAGACCGTTGAGTTAGTCAGCAGTACACTTGGTGTTGGGAAATCTACGATTTACAGGTTATGTGCTCCAGGGAAACCAAAATTTCAAATAGAATATCATTTTAAAGAAGGACTTCGACGGAAAGTGCATGAATTCTTTTTTAGACAAGAATTTCCAACATTGGATAAAGTTCTTGTCTCAGTTCGAGATGATAAGGATTACCCAGAAATGAGTCGAAGTACGTTATGGAAACTTTTAAAAGAAATAGGCTTCCGCTGGAAAAAGAATCCCAGAAAGTCAATTTTATTAGAAAGAAGCGATATTGTCATATGGAGAAGACATTTTCTAAGAACCATAAAGGAAATGAGAAACCAAAAAAGAAAAATATTTTATCTTGATGAAACATGGATCAACGAGGGTCATACACCAAATAAATTTTGGCAGGATGAAACTGTTACAAGTCAAAGGCACGCTTTTGTAAATAACTTATCTACTGGTTTAAACCCACCTTCAGGAAAGGGACGCAGGCTGATAATAGTACACATTGGCAGTTCAGACGGCTTTGTTGAAGATGGTTTATTAACTTTTGAATCAACTCGTACCGGTGACTACCATGAAGGCATGAACGCTGATGTCTTTTAAGAATGGTTCGAACAAATGATAGATCTTCTTCCTAAGAATTGTGTAATAGTAATGGATAATGCAAGTTATCACTCCAGACTTATAGAAGGACTGCCCACAACCAAGTGGTTAAAAAAAGACTTGCAGAATTGGATGAGTTCAAAAAATATTACGTACCATCCCGGATCTATAAGAAAGGAACTTTATTCGTTGTGTGCCCTTCATAAAGAAAAATTTAAAAAATACGAAATTGATGAAATTGCCAAAAATCGTGGAATGACAGTACTTAGATCCCCACCATATCATTGTGAATTAAACCCGATTGAACTGGTATGGGCACAGATAAAGAGTGAAGTTTTAAGAAAAAATACCACTTTTAAAATTCATGATGTTAAACAGTTGTTTTTGGAGGCCGTAAATAATGTAAAACCTGAAAACTGGGAAAAGGCAGTAAATCACACTATTAAAGAAGAGGAAAAAATGTGGAAGCTGGACAATATTACTGATAAAATGATCGAGCCAGTTATTATAAATCTTGGTTCTGAAAGTTCATCTTCTGAATCTGATTTGGATTTGTAACAAGTAGCTGTAAGTTTTATATTAATATTTTTATTCATCTATTTAACATACCTTAGACGGTTTTAAAAACTCTTTTTCTCTTTTGTAATTTTTAAAAATTAAAAAAAATGTGAATTTTTTAAAAACCTTTTTAATGTAGGCCAGTCAGTTCTAATATAGTGTGTGATAAAAGAGGTCACTTTTGTTTACATACACATAACACTTTATAACACTGAAATAATTCATTTATTTTTTACAATTATTCAAAGTAATTTTTCAATTAATCTTGAGCATGCCCATGGAGTGGTCGAAGGTACCAGTTAAAATTATGCTAATTATTCTCTCGTTCATAAAAATAAACTATAGAGTTGACAATACCATACATATTGAAACAAGACACTTGCATGAGAAAAGCGATTACACCCCATGAAAGACTCACAGCAACTCTCAGATATCTTGCAACAGGACCCAGCCTCAACGACTTGGAATTCACAACCATAATATCCAAACCAGCGTTAAGCCAAATAGTTCCTGAAACCTGTAATGCAATCTACTTGGTTTTAAAACAGAACTACTTAAAAGTAAGTACATAATAATTATTAGATATTGTTAAATATAGTAAGGAAGAAGGTTTTTACTAAAATGACCTTTGAAGATTTATTTGTTTATTAGTTATAAAGAGGTAGAGGTTTAAAAAATGTTTTTCTTTAATTCTAATACCAAAAAGAATAAAATAAAACGTAAGATTTTTTCTCTTTAAAGACTTAAAAAAAAACTTTACTTAACATTACATAAGAAACTACTTTAATCATAAAAAATGTTACTACTAAGAAAAATTTCAATTAGCGACTTAAATCAGAAAAAGTTATGACTTAATCGATTAACGAAGAAGTGGTAACTGGCCTTCCTATTTCTGTCAGTACTGGTACGAGCTGAGGAACGCCTTTTATGCCAGGTAGATGTGTAAGTTGTTCCATACCAGGTTGGTGCTCAACTTGTTGTTGGAGTTGTAAAAACTGTAAAAAATCATAATTTAAAAATAAAAATCGACCTGTTTCGGAAGTTTTCCAAAGTCGCCGGCTTATGAAATAACGAATTTATGTCTTTCATCTGCACCATACTGTGTATATCTCTATAAACATTTGTTGTGAAATGTTCAAATATATGCTGTTTCAGTTTATTTACTTACTTGTTGCCTTGATCCATCAAAAGAAGACTCATCATCATCGTTTGTAGTTTCTCGTGGCATACTTGGGATATCTTAATAATTTTAAAATTCCAATAAGTCAAAGTACGTACCACAAAGACGGTTTGTATATGTCTTCTTCTCCAGTTCCAGAGGTAACTGAGGCTCTTACTTTTTTCAACTATTTTTTGTAAACCGATCTCAACGAGTTTATTTTTCTTGTAACTGTCTCTTTATTTGTCATCACGTCTATTTCTTTATATTTTTCCTTCCTAAGTTCCTCATACACGACGTTTTTTTTATTACGGTTACTATAGTCTTTATTTTTCACTTGCCATAAACACGGAAAACTTTTATATAATTCAATAAACTTCCCTAGAAAATCGTGGGTGTATTGCCGATAATCTGACATTATTAGGTTTTTTTGGGAAAGCGAACTGCAGTGGAACTAGGCGTCAAATAAGTCAAGATCGGACTTGTCTGAACAAGTATTTACACGTAACGTTTTATCCTATCAGTAGGTAAACCCTGTGTTATGTTGATATCAATAGTCGCCAAAAAACGATACGTGTCGTACTCTGTCTTCCATTTCAAGGTGTCAATTGTCGTTTTGTATCAACTTATTTGTAGATGTGGCCTCGCTTCCACTCAACACCTTCAGACGTGTTGTTTTAGAGAGAGACACACGTCGCTTGATAATTGGACGCATTGGTTAGAAAGAGATACAACTAATCGGTAAAAGCGTTCAAAATTTAGGTTAGAGTTAGCGGTTTATTTATATGTAAACATCGTGTCGTATATTGTATAACCGTATCGTATAAATCTTATTTTTTTGGTATTTTTCACTTTAATGGAGTTAGGAAATTTGATTTTATTTGCAAATGTCTCAATAATGTCTTCAATTATTTCAAAATTATTGCCCTAGACATTATTTGTTGAGACACTAATTGTAAATTTTGCCCTATAGTGTTTTGGTAGCTACCAGTAGCAAGAAATTGGAGGGTATCAAAAAACTTTATTGCAACTGGAACTGCCACAACATTATTATGGATGACCATATTTTGCATGATTCCATTTAATATATCTCTTGCTATATCTTTGGTTAAACGATACACTCCTTTAAACTGAAAATCTGTTAGTTCATTGAAAGGATCACTTTAATATCTAAGTAAACGCCTATTAATGTTAAAGTTTCTTAATACTCTTAACCTCTCCTCATCCTCAAAAGCTAATACGTTCATACTAAATAAATTACTTTTAAAATAAATTAAATTGCAAAATACTTAGTAATACCAAGACAAAAATGTCACTAAAATTATAAAGTCTAAAATTAAAAATTTTGCATTGCCATTGGATATAATTTTTTAATTAAAAACGTGTAGCCAATAACAATACACTTTTACAGAGAGAATCTTGAATCTGTATATCTACCTTAACTATTGCCAATATTAGAAACACAAATAACAATGAATGTTTTTGGAGTGAACAATAAGATCTCGAAAATATCCGAAGCAAAAGCGACACTGACACAGAGTACCAAAATAATAAGATGTAGTAATGAAAGTCGCAATGAAATATCCGTTTCTACATGTTGCAAGCAACATGACACAGGGTTCCACAGCTGTTCTCGCAAAACTATGCTTCTCCCATCATTTCTACGATCTGACCTTGGATTTCATTTCGATTCGACAAGACTTACTTCACAGTATAAAGAGGTTCCTCTTTATACTCCTCTTGGAACCTCTTTAAACTGTGCCTACGTTTTGCTGTTTAAATGCAACGTTTTATTGTATAGGATTTGTCCTATCCAACAAAACGTACAATAAGACGTAGCGTGAAAACCGGCTTTTAGTATAAATTAAACTGTCTGTGGTGTTGTATATGACACTACGGTACCACTAATTACCTAAAAAATTAGGATTAATGCACATCTGGGGGGTAAATTAGTGCATATTTATGCGCATATAGTTTACTTTTTTTGCATATATGCCTGTCTAATCATCAGTATGTAAGAAAAATTTATATTTTATTTTTATTAATTTATAATTTATAGAAATAGCTTGGGAGAAAATTTAGATGAGATATAATTTGATATAAAGTTTTACAATTTTTATCGTCAAGCCTGTAGAGCAAATAAGGAAATATTAATTAACAGGTGAATTTAAAAATGTCCCACATGTGTCATCGAAATTAAATTTTATCCGTTTCCATTATGAAACATTTGTTAATATCTTCATTTCAAACAAAGGGCTTTGTTTGTAGCGAAAAAGCGACCAGCCTTCAAGTACCAACATATACCCCTAATCACCTGCTCACCTTTATAAAAAATTCAGCGAGCGCAACATGTATTTGAAAAATGGACCGAATTGTGCAATTCCACATGTCCGCCAGCATGAATATGCAAACAAATCATCTGGTGGCACAAATGGCCCAGAAACGCCGCTCTGCTCAGTAATTGATGTTTTAAAAATGTCCAAATGTCGCCCGAAACGTTGCTGACAGGACCGTAACAAAAACTCAATGTAATAATAGCTTTAAAACCAAATATTAAAACAGTCCCGAATATGTTTTTAACCGTGTTTGTACTTCGTAAAATATGTATTTAACGTACTACAAAAAATTTGAAATACATAAACACATACAACAACCAGTAAGAATTGATCAATTTTAAATTTACAGAATGAACTTGCTTACAACTTAATGCCCTCAATTGAACTTCAAAAATAATTACAAGCTTAATCCAAAATAATAAAAACAATATCATTTCTTTGATTTTATTGATAATGTAAAATTATTGTAGCAGGCATTTCAATAAAAAGTGCTAGATAAAGTGTTGATTTTTTCCGAAATACTGGGTGTTAAAGTTAATACTTAAAAAATATTTTGGATCATACCTATATTTTTTTAAATAAATATGGAGGAGAAAGAGGTACAGAAAGCAGTCTTCTTCTTCTTAACGTGTCCTATCAAGTCCCCTTGACTGTCTCTGTCTCGAGCTATTCTAAAGAGTTGCTCAGCTTTCCTTATTCCTGTCCATTCCCTGATATTCTTCAACTAAGAGGCCTGCTTTCTACCAATTCCTCTGCGTTCTTCGATTTTACCCATCATAATATTATATCGGTCTCTCCTTACTACGTGTCCCAAAATAGGGACTTTGACATAAAGCATTAAGAAAATGAAATTAAAAAATAGAAAATCACCAGGAGAGGACAGAATACCGAACGAACTCTTAAAGTACGGAGGACCAGATTTGACCAAACAACTATTACTAAAACTAATCCAAAAAAATAATAGAACAAAACAGAATTCCTCAAGAATAGAGATCAAGCATCCTAATACCTCTCTTCAAAAACGGAGACAAATCGGACCGGGAACAATACAAAGGAATTAATTTATTAAACACAAGACTAAAATTAACCACCAAAATGTTAACAAATAAACCGAATGAACCGAGGCTATATTTATATTGAGGCAAGTGTAAGAGAAATTATTATAATACAACAAACCGGCATATCTATGCTTGGTGGACCTTAGAGAAGACAGTTGACCGAGTCAAATTAAAGCATCCACTTATTGTACGCAAGAGAAATAGCTCTAAATATGAATAATCAAAACGATCGAAAATATCTACCAAAATAACACAATAAAAATAAGAGTGGAAGAACTAACCGACCCTATTGAAGCTGGCAATAAGATAAGACAGGGAGAGTGCTCTTTTGTTCAACCTGATTATGTATGAGATAATAAAAACAGTAAGAACTAAAAAAGGATACCAAATGGGAGAAAAACAACTTAAAATAATATGCTCAATAACTACTCTCTCAAGGTGTCATAACTGCCAGAAAATTTAACATGTTAATTTCCCCAAAAAAGGTAAAATGCGTGGTTATATTTACTAAGATGTAATTTGGAGCTGGAAGTCAGATAATAGAGCAAGTGATGGAGTTTAAGTATCTGGGCATCACATTATCTAGCTACGGAAAGCTCGGAACTGAAGTGGAAGATCTAGTAAATAGAGCAAACACAGCCGCAGGTTGCCTGAATGAAACAATATGAAGAAATAAAACTATCGGGAAAAAAATTAAAGGCAGCATTTACAAAAGAGTCATCAGACCAATACTGACATACACACAGAAACACGACCTGACACAGAACGGATATTGTTCTGAAGCTATTTTCTTGAGGCATTTTAAAGTTTATTGGTATGTGGCGATACTATTTTATCTAGAATAAGCCACAATTAAAGGCTAAAATAACTTTATTGACGTTTAAATTTCCACTTTGGAAATCATAATTCATTAATAAATTAAACAAAATTTGTTTTTTGTTACTAGGTGAAAAAGTCTTCTATAAAATCATAGCACGTAGTTCGTCTTTAAAAAGACAACCACATAGCCATGATGACAGTAAAATTCTCCTGTTGGTGATTACATAAAAAATGATGACAAAAAGGTTGTTGGAAACAGCAGAGATGAAAACATTTTAAAAAATTGACGGTAAAACACTATGGGACAGAGCTAAAAGTACAGATATATTATGACATAGATGCAAGTTGGAGGACATCAAGGACTGGGTAAGAATAAGATAGCCAAGCGAGGCAGGCGGTTGACTCCCATTTCGCTTTATCACATCTATCTAGTATCTATCTATTACATCTACCGCTATTTGTTCTTATTCTGTTCAGCGTTGTCCATATATTCCCCGTTGTCCGAGGAAGCGTACTTAACTGCTGAGTAATACTAATCCGAGAGAGGATGATCTGAGAACGGGGGTTGAGGAACCCCGTGTGGTGCCACATAGCTTTTGGATTATAATATTTCGCGTTTTTAGTTTTGCTGTCATCCTTTGTACCTTTTCTTTAAAACTCAAGGTTCTGTCAAAAGTTACTCCAAGATATTTTGGTGTTAAGTTGTGTCAGTAGTCTATTAGTAAAGTTAACGAAGAGCTTTTTGTTAAATGGGGCATTATTTAGGTGGAAACAGCACAGTTCCGTAGTCATTGCATTAGACCATAGCTTCCATTTAAGAAAGTATTATCCAAAAATGAAAAGGTCATCTGTTAGTAAGGTTTCTATAACAACCATGTTATTATGTCTTAGCCAAATGTCATATCCAAATTTCTGCGGTATAATTCTCTTATGCCGGTCAGATAGCCAAGTGTGCCAGGAGGATGAACTGTTTTCACTTCATCGTGAGTGCTCTAGTGGATCGAAGTTTAAACCTTGCCCTTAGTATTATAAAATTCAAATAAATCTGACGAGAATAAGACGTTAGTATCATTTTCTATATATTCAGGAATTCTACAGTATTCACTGTCTTCCCTTGTTCAACCGTTTCCATCTCTCTCTGTTGTCCCATTTTCCATCGTTTAAGCCTCTCTTATTCATAGGCGTCGTCTAGTCCGTTCCTCCAGGATCTTCGGTGTCGTCCTCTTTTCCTCCTTCCTATGGGGCTCCATTCGGTTATTCTCTTTATCCATCTGCTGTCTGTGTTTTATGTTCTTTGCTTTATTTCGTTATTACTTCTCCTATCCATTATTGTTAGTCTGCAGCATCTTTGCAGGCATTCCATCTCTGTTGCTACTATCTTACTGCTGTTTTTCTTATTTATAATCCAATTTTCAGCCTCATATGTCATAATACTTCGCACTAATGTTTTATAAATCTGTGTTTTTGTCTTAATATTTATGGTGTATATCCCACCATACTGAGTTAAGTTGTCGGATTGCTGTTCTTGTTAGTCCTAATTTTTGTGTAATTTCTTCCTCTGTTGTTGCCTTTTTCGTGATTATAAACCCCAAGTATTTGAATTTATCCTTTCCTTTGATTGTTACGTTGTCATCAATCTGTAGATCTTCTATGTCTTCTTCACTTGTGGATAGGTACTCTGGTTTCGCGAGGTTAACGTCTAGGCCAGCCTTGTTATATTCTTCTTGTAGTTTCTTCATCATGTAGCTGAGGTCGTCTTGATCTTGTGCAATCACTACTTAATCGTATGCAAAGCTTAACGTATGTAGGTATTCGTTCCGTACCGGTGCACCCATGCATTCGCATTTTCTTTTCCATGTAGTCAAGGCTTTCTCTCCAATTTATCTAGGAGGTAAGTCCTAGTAGGTAAGTCCAATTTATCTAAGAGGTAAGGAGATAAATTTGGAGATAAATTTCGAGAAAATCAAAATGATGACCAATATGGTTCCCAGCGAAGAGATACAGATCAATAACAACAAGGTAGAATTAATCGATAAATACACATACTTGGGTCATGAAATTAGAATAATCAGAGACAACCAAAACCTGCGAGCTAAATAGACCAATCATGTTGGGATGGGCGGCATATGGACGGATGAGAGACATTTTTAAAACAAATATCCCAATTCACCTGAAAAGAAAGGCATTTAACCAATACATCTTACCAGTCTTGACCTACGGAGCAGAGACCTTAACTTTAACGAAAGCTACTGCCGAAAAACTGAGGGTAACACAAAGGCGAATGGAGAGATCAATGCTGGGCCTGACCTTGAAAGATCGCGTAAGAAATGAGGAGATACGCCGACGAACTGGCGTAGACGATATTATACTGCGAATCAATAAACAAAAGTGGAGGTGGGCTGGACATGTTGCTAGAATGGAAGACGGAATATGGACGAAGAGATTATTGGAGTGGAGACCAAGAGCCGACAAGCGAAGTCGAGGCAGACCACCCACCCGCTGGACCGACGACCTAAGGAGAATAGAAACAAACTGGATTGAAGCAGCTAGAGATAGAGAGAACTGGAGACGTTTGGAGGAGGCCTATATCCTACAATAGATGTGAAAATTCGGCTGGATGATGAAGGCTTTCTCAAGTATATTTTGAATAGGGTTGGAGATGTGGAACAACCCTGCAGGAGCCCTTTTGTTGTGATGAAGTCTCCTATAATTCTTGTTTCCACTTTAATGGACACTTTATTTTCTTTATAAGAAAAATTCATTTTCTCCAAAACAAAAAAAATTGTTCTGTTGCTGTCAACATTTCATACTTATGGTGTACTTGATGAAGATACTAGCAAGCTCGAAATTGCTTTATTTTATAACTCTACAAAGGAGGAGTAGACACAAACATGATCAGTTGTGTCATTTCTCAAATTCAAATGAATCTGACGAGAATAAGAGGTTAGTATCATCTTCTCCAAAACAAAAAAAATGTTCTGTTGCTGTTAACATTTCATACTTATGGTGTATTTGATGAAGATACTAGCTCTGACACTAGCAAAAAATCGAAATTGTTTTATTTTATAACTCAGCAAAGGAGGAGTATACTCGAACATGATCAGGTGTGTCATTTGAAGATTTTGTCTAGAAAAACTCCTAGAGTTTTTTATGTCATGCTTGACGGTACAGGTATTAATGCTTATGTTATTTATAACACAAATATAACGAAATTACAGTCAAATTTAAAAATTACTTCCAGGAAAAATTATCTTGGGCACATAGCACTACAGTTGGTGACACACTAAAAAAGAAATTAGAAATACCATTTGTGTCCCGATTTTTGCGCTTCATGATTTTGGATTTTCTTATTCAAGAGGACCATCCAGCACTCAGAAATCAAGAAACTCAACCTACAATCCACAAAAGATGTCAAGTTTGCCCACGATCCGACAACAGAAAAAGTAGAAACATGTGCGTCTGCTGTAAACCTTGCCTGTGTACTGAATACAGAAGAACAATCTGTCCAAGAAGTGTCTGTACCGAAGAAATTTGTTTTATTTTGTTACAAAGATGATATTTTCTACTTCTTTAGAGTTTTTTTTTTGTAATTTTGCACAATAACAAATGTTAAATGAGGCTATGAGTGTAATAATGAACCAACCCACAAAAATACAAAATTTATTTTATTGTAGAATATTAACTGTCTAGTTGAAATCTATGAGCTGCATAGTGGACTAATCCGAATTTTTCGATTTGTTACTTGATGGCTGCACTAAAGTAGTTTTGGAACACCATATTTGATAAAATCTTAGAGAAGCAAAGTGGACCATGTGCGGTTAGTCCACTGTGCTGCTGGAAGTTATATGTTTTTCTATCATTCTTGATTGATATTTTTGCATCTTTTTGTAAATTATCATTGTGACTTAATTATTGTAAAATATATTTATTCTGTTGATATGAAGATGTTACAAGTAGGGGTGAGTAAGTATATTTTATAAATGGAAATAAAAAAGTATGAACGTATGAAACGTTGTTTGTAGGTTATGATTTTGTTTTAATTTTCTTAAATAGTTTTTGCTTCTAAATGATTTAGTTTTTAATATTTTAATTTGCTTTTAATAAATTTAGTTTTTATTTTTGAAAATTTGTTATAATTAGTGATGAGGTAGGTATATTTTTTAAAGATAAATAAAAAAGTATGAAAGTAAAAAACGTTGTTTCTATTTGATTCTATTCTATTCTATTTTATTGTTATTCTTAAAAAATAGATAAAAAATTGCTCCATGGTTGTAATTTGTGAATTTTGTTGTAGGCGCTAAGCCTCAAAATCAGATCCATTTGCGGATTCTGGATGGGAGTACTTGCCATTAGATGGAGATTTGGGGGAAACTTGTAGGGACGTGGAAAAAGACGATGATACAGAAGCAGATATCGATAGAGAACAACCAACGACATCTAGTCATTGTAAGCTTTAAAAGCGTGTCCGCAATCCTGAAAAATGCAAGAGAAATCCTTCAACTTGCAAACTGCATATTTATTTGTCCTGATAAAAGTCGTTAATAAGTTACGTAGCTACACTATGAATCCACAATCTAAGAGGGGAAAAAACCAGGTTTTACTTTTTACCCAGGTAGAAGGAGTTCAGCAGATTTGCAAACCATTTTTTCAAGCGATATTTTAAATTTCTGCTGGAAGATTAGACAGACTGCTCAAACGTAAATCTATAGGAACACAACCATCTTGTGATAAACGTGGCAAACATCCACCGCACAATAAAACATCCGATGCAAAGAAACTGGAACTAAAGACATTTATTGAAAAATTTCCATGGTATAAATCTCATTATGGTCGGGAAAAAAGCAACCACTGTTTCGATCTGATGAAGACTTTACCTACACCTGTGCTCACCGTAGGAATTTGTTACTACAAACGGCAATGATGGACCTACTCCTTCAACGTTCATGAAATTTTGAACTAACAACTCCTTTATGTTTGTGTGGGATGAAACCGTCGCCTCTAGGGTCCTCAAGACGCAAGATCGTGCATTTTATTTTATATAAAAAATTTCGTAAAATCGAAACAACTTATTATGTATTCTTACCAATGTGGCGGTCAGAATCATAATATTAAAATGTCATTATTACGCAATTAAATAACTACATCTCCAGATTTTACCGTGGAGAAAATAGACAAGTTTCTAGTAAGTGGTCATTCTTACTTGCCATCTGACCAAGATTTTGGTATAATAGAAAAAGTAAAGAAATTCCATCCACATGTATTTATACCCCAAGAATGGCATACAGTAATAAAACACGCTGAAAAGAAAAATCCGTTCACAGTAATAAACATGGACAAATCAAATTTTTTTTTCTATGAAATTGCTTGAGAATAATATAACCAACAGAAAAGTTTTCGGATCAAAAACCAAGGTAGAGTGGTTTAAAATTCAATGGTTAAGGTTTAGGAAAGACTTTCCCAATACTCTTCAATATAAGTATTCCAACAATAAAGATGTTTATTTTGAAACAGTGGATCTTAATAAAAGGAAATCTATTTCCAAGAAAACAATGGAATTGCCACTTCTGTATCCAAATGGTAATACCATTAACGAAGCTAAAAAAGACTTTCTTTAGTTAATGGACTTGATACCGCCTACACACCATGAATTTTATAAAAACCCTAGATCTTCAGCTCAAACAGCCGGAGGTGAAGTAATTGGCCCATTTGACAACAAAGGGGATTAGACATTCTAACTTCTGATGTTTTTATACACATTCTGTGTAATAAAGTATTTGATGCAATATCGAGTGTATTATTTTGTGGGATAACCCATTCACTAACTAAAAATATTTTAAATGAAAAGTGGACCAACCCACATTAAAAAATCGAATATTTGTATGTATTCAAACTTTTGATCAAATTTATCAAATAAGTAATATCTAACATACTTCCATTCATTCAAACCAAAAACAATTCTTAAACAAGGTTACAGTGGATCTCCTAATTTTCACTTTTTTTTCAGACCCATTTTCTAACACTTATCAATATTGAGGTTATAATATATAAAATAAAGTAAAATTTTATTCTTATTAAAGAGTACCTAATACAGAACTTCAAAAAACAGAAAACTTTTGAAAATACTTATTTTTTTTATTAGACTAAAAACAATCAGAAATTTTAACATACGATCTCGTCATTACACATCATTCTCTATTTATAGAATTGCTGTGTGCTGTAAACGTTATATTTGTTTATTTTTTATTAATTTGAAAGTTTCCGTGTGTTTATTTGTTTATATAAATATAAAACTATATTATGAAGTTCATATAAATTAAAATGAAGTAAGCTAAACTATTATCATGTGAATGAATTTATATAGTAGTGCATTTGTTTATTCCAGTAAATTCTCGAAATATGAAATGAAGATGGCACTAACTACTAAAGAGTTAATAGCTTTGTTAGAAGAAGACTCAGATTGTGAAAATGCTGACTTACCTAATGTGGTTTATTTGTCACCGAGATTAGATTAGAAAGTTTCTAATGTAGAAGACATTGATGATAATATTATTTGTGAAGAATCAATAAAATCGGTTATTGCAGGTACATATGAAATACAAATGATTGGAAATTCTGACGATTCTGATTATGATATTTCTTTGAATCACAGATTAAACGTCCAAAGAAAAAACCAGATAAAAATAGTAAATCCAAATTTGTCTCAAGGTGTAAACAGATACTCATTCGTGCTCAGTAGTAATTCAATATCAGTCTGATTGATATTTAGACAATATAAAAGAAAACCATGGAGGCAAGTCGTATATTGAAGTTTTTTCCTCTTTTTTTGATAAAAAAAGTAATTGGGAATATTCTATAAAACCATCACGATTTTGAAATGAATAACATAGATTTAAAAAAAAATTATTAGCATATGTATATTATCTGGTTTACACGCTTCTTTAAGTTGATATGCATTGGTCAAAGGATGAGGATAAAGAAGTGCACTTTATAAGAGAAAGCATGAGCCGACATTTATGTAGTATATGCAAAAGTAATACTATTTATTTATGTAAAAGGTGTAGAATGCATCTGCACCCCGAATGCTTCGAAAACTTTCACCTTTAAATTTCATTTACATTTAAGATACAATAAATTC
Source organism: Diabrotica balteata (assembly GCA_918026665.1). Taxonomy (NCBI): domain Eukaryota; kingdom Metazoa; phylum Arthropoda; class Insecta; order Coleoptera; family Chrysomelidae; genus Diabrotica; species Diabrotica balteata. Next base: position 123,614,945 of record OU898280.1, read on the forward strand.
CTTTATTAAAAATTGTACTGTTTTCCTTGAAAATGAGAGAAAAATCTTTTTGGTTGTAAATTAGTCTTAATTTATGTGTTTTTAATCCAATCTAATAAATTAATTCTCAAATTTCTCGTATATTGAGCGGCCGTTAATGGTTAATACTATATAAAGAATAAACTTGCCTCAAATTTACTTTACTTACCTCAAAACTATTTTAAAGTTAATAATAAAGTCTGTTTAATAAATATATTCGCAAGAAATAGAACACACTACGCCTATGCACATATATAATCTTGAAGGAATAAACTAAAATATCATTTTTCATCTCTTTCTAAGAACGTAAATATATATAGACCATCAAAATATTGATAAGTTTACCGATCTTTCAAACTGTTCAATGAATTTGTCTCACTATACACTCGTGAATCGCACCAATTTATATTGTTACGGGGGCAAATTTATCATAACTTTTGACTTATTGACATGAGCGCAGCATACACAATAAAAATGACCCCGGTAATAATTTACTGCTGAAATTTTACATGTTGCTCAATTTGTACAATAGTCACCTTCAATTGAAAATTGTCCGACTATAGTCCGTTATTGCACTCATAGCTCCAAATATAGTTATACAGTGGAACCTGCTTAATTCGAACTTCTCTAATTCGAAATCTTCTTTAATTCGAATTTTTATTCTGGTCCCTAGCATTTTCTATATAAGTAATGGTAAAAAGTCGTTAATAATTCGAATTTATTTTGGATAATTCGATCTTCTCTACAAGCTAAAATGCCAATTTCATGCTGGAAATTTCTGCGAAAAGAGATAGCTGGCACCTAAATTCTCCTGCACTTAGACCTACTTCTTCAAGTAGAGGGATATACCTATTTGAAGAATAAAAAAAAACTGAAGTGAGTGCGGTAAAGAATGATAAAGGTTAAGAAAATAGAAAATCCAAATGTGTTTTAAAATGGTTCGAACATGATAAGGATAAGGAGATTCCTGTGGGTGGTCGCCTTATAAGAAGCAAAGCTGAACAATTTGTTGTTGAAATGGGGAAAAACAACTTTAAATCGAGTACAGGGTAGCTAGACAGCTTCAAAGAACGCAACAAAATTTTATTCAAATCCATTTGTGGAGAAAGTGAGGCTGTTAATGAACAAGAAGCCAACAAATGGAAAAAAACTGGAGGAGATGATTCAGGATGTTGATGAAAGAGATATCTTCAATTTTGACGAGACAGGTCTTTTTTAATGAACTCCTGTCAAAACACTGGCATTTAAAAATTCCAAAACCATTGGAATATGTGAGCAACGCAAAAGCTTGGATGGCTACGGATTTTTTCGAGAAATGGCTGATGAAATTAAAAAAAAAGTTCATAAAAGTTCAGAAGAGAAAAGTTAGTTTTTTTATTGACAACTCTACGGCCTAGAACACTATCCCATTAATGGAAAATGTAAAAGTTATTGGTTTCCTGCCAACATGACTTCAGTTCTTCAGCCTATGGACCAGGGCATTTTTCAAGCCTCTCGAATGTGTAAGAAAGCTAGGGGACAAGTAACACACCCGAAACGATCAAACACTGTTTCATAAAAGCTGTTTTCGTAAAAAAGGAGGAGAACGCAGAAAACTCTTAACGACACTTTAACAGAAGAGCTGCTTTCAATTGACGGCTGGCAGGACGTCATTTCTGATCCTGCCATCTCGTATGAAGATTTTGTCAACGTGGATGAATATGTTGCAGTGCAGCCGAAGCAACGAACCATATTACACAACTTAGACGGTACTTTGAAAGTAAAAATGATGTAAGTGACTCTATTTTTAGTTCACCTTAGAATTCATTGCCATTGTCATATGCTGAATTCTAAAAAGCAGCTAAAAATTTAGACTTTCTTTGGAAAAAGTTAAACTCTTTAACAGTTAAAAACTGTCTTTTTTGTTAATTGTAACAAATGTTCTTATTTTCAATAAATTTTTTGGGACAAAATGATTTTTATTGTTTTAATGACACGTTTTCACTGTGCGGTTTTTATCGACCAAGATTGGCCGAAAATAACAATGAGAACACCTGCCATAATTACAATAATTGACCATTTTTATAGCTTGTAAATGTTTTAATTGGTATTCTTGGCCGAATTTTGTTAGCTCATTTTTTTCGATTTACAAAATTCGGGTAAGAATAGGAACGAAAACATCTGCAAAAGTGTTGAATTATTGTTGACAGATGCTTTTGTAAGTATCATTGCTTTTTGTAGATTTTTGGATAACTGGAATTTTTGGATAATTCGAATTTTTTTAGCGGTCCCCTGAGATTCGAATTATCCAAGTTTCACTGTATTTTTGATTTCTTAGCATAAATTTAAAAAACGACTGTGGTGTCGTATATGACATCCCTGTACCACTAATAACCTAAAAAATATTGATATCATTCTAGCGTTAACAATAAGATATAAATAAGTATCATATCATATCATATATAAATTGATACTAAATTTATTTGTTAAATAAACTAGATAAAATGTTTAACCATAAAATTTAAATATAGTTTGAAGTTAATTTATTTACAATTAACGTTAAAAATTTTTCATGTTGTATAACAGCCGCCCTAGTCGAGAAAATGGACTCTTCCAACTATTTCGTGTCTTTAATTTCGTGACGATCGTCTCAACATTCTACTATAGAGAAAAAATAATACAACACCAGTATAGAGCAAGCAAGAAATTTGATTAAACCCGGTCAAAGAGACTTGCACATCCCTTAGAATTACACTCGGGTTTTAAAATTCCTTCACTTCAAAAAACGAGAAGTAATTTTTTAATTACTCCTAAATAAGAAACACATTTTTGCGAAATTACCATAAGATTAATAATAATGCTTAGTGAAAATAGCAAAACCGATTTTAGTGTTATAAGTTTATTTTTTGTTTTTGTTAAATTTTATCTCTCAGTGCTAGAAACACGACTTTTGTGTATCCCTATCCCCAACCTGGCAAACGAAACGAACGTTTAATCTGCAAATTGCCACTAATCTTTAATTTTATCCTTCAAATAAGTCATGTCATGAGTAGAGCGGGTGTTCAACACTCCACGTCATACACGTTGCCTGTAGAGATGCTCCATCCTTCAAAGAATCGTTCAGTACGTTATTACACCAGATATGGGTTAAAAAAATTAATATACACTAACGAATAAAGAATGATGAACCAATAATAGGAGTACCAAGACATAGTAGTTGTTTAGATATGTTTATTATGATTTATTTCATATTAGTACTTATATTTTCTTCAATGTATTTATTTATATGCTTATCGCTCCTGTGCAATGGATCTCGTCATGGAATCGAAGTCAAAAGTCTAGTGAAAGCGAGACAAAGTTGTTCTACATTTTCTAAGAAAATGACAAGACAAGAATAAATAAAGGAAGAGCAGCGATGCGAATTATTGACTATTTTCTTTCTTTGGCAAGAAAATGTCACAAGAAATGCAAAGAAACATCTACATAATATATATATATATATATAATATATATATATATATATATATATATATATATATATTTTAAAACTATTATTAAAGACTTGAACTCCCCCTGAAAAAAATTTAAAACCAACAATTTTTGAGATTTTGTCGGATTATAAACCTGATCTTTTTTAGTTGATATATTTCCTGTTTTTTTTTAATATTCTATTGCACAAAGGTAATAGAATACTTTCAACAATACACTTGCTAACAGGGCAGTCCGTAAAGTAACAGGGCAATCACGTTTACAAAAATTTAACAGATTTCAAAGTAATTCTTTGCGCCCATTACATGAAAACTATACTGAAACCATGGTATCTCCCGAGGTTAATTGTTCCGGAAGCAAGAACACCGAATTGGAAAGGACAAATTACAAATGAAGTAGTTAAAGGATACAAAATATGAGGGAAAACTAGTACTTGAAATGGTGCCAGTATAATGGTTATTAAAATTGTTATATAGAAATTAAAGAGAACGTTATAGAAGTTGTATGAACATTATGAAAGTTGCAAAAACGAGTAATAGTATAACTTCAGTAAGATCTGTACTTAATAGAGAAGTGCTAAATGTATTATGTGTATACCATCAAGTGGGACTGGGAAGATATGGATATTATATGGACTATGATTAATAAATAGACATACTTAGACACTCTAATGGAGAAAAGAGGAAAAATCTTCCTCTTTGTATGCCGTGCTTGGTTTAAAGCGTTGGCTATCGTCGCATTAACAACCTGATGAAATGTTTCTCGGTCGGTAGCTAGATGAAACAATTTCTCGACCGTTCGACATGTCAAATGTCTAATGTTACGCAGCCAGGACAGTTGTTTTCTTCCGACCCAGCGTTTTCCTTCGATTTTGTACTAAATGGTCAATCGGAGTAAGCGGTATTTAGGTCCTCTCATTATATGACTGAAGTATTGGACCTTTTTCATATAGTAGATGTTTATCAATTCTCTTTCTTTGTGCATGGTCTCCAGCACACGTTCGTTAGATATGTGTACTGTTCACGAGATTCTGAACATGCGGCGATAACACCACATCTCGAACGGTTCTAATTTATGTATTTTTGTTGTCCAGATTTCACATCCATAGAACGAAGCGGACCAGACATAGCACTTCAGTACTCTTCGACGTGTGGAAAATGACAGACTTCTATTGTACAGTACAGAATGTCAGTTAATAAAGATTTTTCGTGCAAGTTCTAGTCTGGTCGAAATTTCCTCGTCACATTTAACCCTGCAGTAAACAATGTTCAGTACATTCGTTGTTTACAGCGTTCAACAGGGTTTTGAATGTATTTTAGACTTTCTGGCGGTGTTATGAAACAATGGGAGGTGATTATAGTCCGTGTCGGTCGGAAATTGTGAACCCGAGCTCACCAGTATACCATGCAAACAGACAGGGAAATTCTTGTTCCCAACACAGCGCCTCCCAATGTAAAATGTAAAACCTCCTATGGGTATCTAGAATCATAGGAGTGATGTTAGTAAGCTATAACTAAACTTAGCAACCGCGGGACAACTAAGAATATCACATAGACAACTGCGACTATATTATTCACACATCCACACTAACAGACAGGCACATATAAATATCCAAACACAAAGTACACATAGACAGTCACACATTGCTCGAGAACACAGGACAGCCGCACCACAACTGAGTCACTATACCCATAATTCTAAGTCCAGAGTATAGGTCAATAGAGGTAAAAGTAAAAAATTTACGTAAGCGATAGTTCAGAGAGCTGGGAATTCTGGATGATTATAGATTTGACATGGTATGAGCGCACTATCGTACCTGGTAGCCGATAACATAAATTTTTAACAAATTGTTGTGCCGGACAAAAGTAAGAAGAGAAACGAAATCGGAGAGAACCACAAAAAATTAATGGTCGATGTTCGAAGTTAGTTGTTTTATTTATTCTGTGTACAATACATACAGAAACAACTGGATAATTTTAGATTACAGTAAAAATATTGTCTATCAGTGGAAAATAAATTATGATTTTACTTACCATCGGCATTAAGCATATTTAGAATTTATTTTCCTAGATATTTTTTAATTTTCACTTATTATACTGGTATTACTAAATTTAAAGAAATATTTTTATTTTGCAATAATAATCACAACTATGACTCGTGTTGTTAATAAGGGGACAAGTCAAGTTGTCTCATTAGTCACTAAGAGAAATACTTATATGGGCAGTGACAAAAGGAATATGTTAACATATCCCTTTTTACACTAAACTTATATACTATTTTGTAAGTGCCTCTTTTGGAACAATCAACTTTACATACAAATTCAGCTACATTGACTAGTTCACTTTACACACCATAAAACGTACTTTGTTTAATCTATATTTGAGTTAATCCCGTTTTCATCAAAAATTGACTTGTCTCCTTTTTCACGCCCTACAGCGAATTTTAATAACTTCATCAATTGTTGATCAAATTGATTTTATAATTGATTTTACAACTCACGCATTGTGAAATTATTATGTGTAGTAATATTTTGGAGCGATTTATACAAAAAACGTATATGTTACACACCCAACTCAAAACAAATACCGCCTCAACTAACAGTAGGTATAAGTTAAGATGGTTAGAGCTCATTCAACGCCAAAATGATATTCACATTTACTCAATAAGAAGAATCGCTAGCTGTAAGTTTCTGGAGAGATAGGAGAGAGAGATTAAAGAAGACTTGTGGGAAACACTAGACAAAACGTGTCTACAATTAAAATTAATATTGATCTGAGCCCAGATGAAAACGTATAAATGAAGAGATAATTATTTTAAGCAATTGACTATTCATTTGGCGACGTATATGACGGAAGTTTTTAGCCCAAAAACTGTTTATTTGTGGCATCGTAGATTTAGAACTGATCAGTTAAAACATATATCACAGGTAATGTGTATAAATTGAATGAATCTCAAATAATGACAGCGTACCGTTGCACTAATATATCGAAGGCAGGTAAGGAGTCAATTCCAGGAATCGAATCACGAAATTTAACGATTTGGCCCAGTTCTAGCACGAGACCTGTATGCCTGTTTAGATGTAGACCACCAATTAATGAACAGGTGTGTAAACCTTTTCAACTTTGCGTGTAAACAGACCGCATTTTAATGGGAAAAACCAATTGCACAAATTTATTTCTATATTATTTTTGCTACTGGTTATCACTGATTTGACGATTAAATGCACAAATATTGAATTAGCGGACGTAATTTTTAAGTAACTAACTCTTCTGTAAATATATACAATTAATTAAGGTATGTACTTTCCAAAATGTACGTATATTATGTATTTATTGTGTCTTGTACTTAAAATGTACTTATTATACTATACTTAGTATACTCTATATTATTTTTCAGCTTTATATTGGATTAGTCTACAAATGATGTACACTAGTAAAGAAAAAAAAGTGTACAGCTAATTTGTTTTTTTTTAAACAATCGTATAAAGTGAAAAAATATTTTTTTGTCTATAAAACCTTTCTTACACATTTTAGAGGAAAATCGTTCAAATGAAAGTTGTAGATCATCAAAAGTTTTTATATTTTGATAGTTTTCAAATTAAAATATATAAACAATTGAAGCGTTCTTTGCAAAAACCACATTTGTCATAATTTACAACATTGAAGATATTTAAAAAAAGTTATTTAATTAAACCGTATTAAGTTTACGGAAATTCTTAAATTACTGATTTATTATTAACATTATTTTTTCCTTTGTTTTCTTTTATGAAGTACATTTATTCAGTTGACATATGGGGCTTTTGCAGGAAATTTTCATTAATATATAGGAAAAACGATATAATCGTTTGAAATTGTTGAAATTTGAAACAAAATAAGTCTTCATCACTTACACCACTGCTGTTATCGTCTTCGTCGTAAATCGGTAATATTTTCACACTGATGACCACATTCTGTGAGCAGTTTGTTATAAAAGTTTTGAGCCTCTGTTTTTTTTTTCAAATATTGGGTTAAATCTCTGAGGTTTTCTTTTTTTCCCTGAGGAATATCCAAACGCATGCTATATAACTGTTTAAATTCAAACTCTTTCGGTATACCGCGTTTGTTTCGTATAGGGGATTTTTCCCAGTTACCTTTTTTAATATGTCTTACTAAATCAGCCCCAGGTTCATCAACTGAATATCTCAACATTCGCGCAGTTTTGATTTAAACTGGAGGACGAGTGATTTAAGAAAAAATGGAGTTACTGCTTCTGAAATGTTAAATATCATAGACTGATTAACATCAGTTACGGTAAACGGTGATGGTTTGCTCCTAGAATTCTTGATTACGTTTTCCCATTCTTTAGGCATTTCGACGGTTTCGGATTTTTTTCGTCACCTCATTAGATCGTAAATATTGGAACAATAATGAAGCTACTTCATTTTGTCCTTTTCTTCCAATGGTTTCATCGTAAAAGAACATAGTTGCAGTCTTATTTCCATCATTGTGCACACCAAATACGTATAACTATAGCTGCCTAGCATAGAATACTGCATTGGTATGTATATGTGACATTGGAAGGTTTTGCATATAGTCAAAAGACAAGCCACTGTAGTTCTCTGAATCATCACGTGATTTTTAATTTATATATTCTTTGTAGTTCATAAAACTTCTCAGCTTTCCGTAAGTGGAGGTCTTTTTCAATATTTAATTTCCACACGTCTTCGTCTTCTGGATCGTCACAACTAGTTAATAGTTTACTGTTTACTTGATACCGATCGCAAGTACCACATGTATCACTTCTCGGTAACCAAATTTAAGTTTAAATTCGGTATGGAATATTTTTCAATATATTTTATAAGAAGACTTTACACCGGGAGGTTCTGCATGAATTTTTATACATCTTTTTCACAGATACCGTCTCAGGAAGGTAGTAGGTATTCGGATTTTTTCTTCTTGAATAATGAGACTGTCAGTTTTTGATATGGCAATTAATCAAAGCCTTTATTTATATTTACTGCCGTTTTATTTGGTTGGTTTGAATGCTTGCCTCGTTTATCCTTTGGTGCTCATCCACCATTAAAGACATGTTTTGTACCCTTCGAACCCTTTCATATGTTATTCCATGAAGACCGCAAAAAGTCTTTATACATACTGGTTTTTCTCTTTTTTCCAGCCTTATTTTATAATTATGGGCAGCAGAATGTTGATCTTTGAGCGTTTGCGGAACATTACCTTGGCTTGGAGCATCATTTTCTACTTCTGTTAGTAAAACATCCCTAATTTCAGCGTTTTTTCTTCTTTGCTTTTAAATGTGATAACTACAATGAAATATACTTGTTAGTATTTTAATTGTTTAAATAAAGCGATTAATTTTACCTGCTAAATAACTATCTTGCTCGTTTTTTAGTTTCCAAAGCATAAAAGTGATCGAATACTCGAGATTTTTCTTCATCAATAATTTTAGAATAACATTGAAACTCTAAAGACCTAAAAGGAATGTAAATGTTTTACTCGTCAGTTTACAATTAATATGTGTAACGTACCTGCAATTGGGACCCATTTGTACTTGTGCTTTTTCTATGTCCTTATAATTAACATGTTTTTGTCCCTTCACTCTTGTCTGTTTTATATCTGGACGTCTCAGCACCTTCCTTTTCTTTTTTAATGGCACATTTTCACTTGAACTTTGTCGTTTGAGTTCATTGTTACTTGTATTTATTATAAAACTCATTTTACTAAATTGGTTTTTGGTGTTTACTTACAAAATCACACAACAAAACTATTCAAAGGAACGTTAACCTATAAAAACCTAATGACAGCCAAGTGATAAAGTTTCCTGCAAAAACACCAATAGTCATTAACAACTGTGGTTTTTGCAGGAAATTGCGCTTGACATATGGGGTTTGACGTGACATATGAACGTAGGTAATTAGTCCTTCAATCCATAGATGGCGTAGGTAAGTCCATATCCGAAAAAACTGATATATGGGGTTTTTGCAAAGAACGCCTCAATTGACCGAGATGATTGCAAAAACCCTTATTTTTGTCTAATGACATATATAACTATTTAAAATTGAGGCAGTTGTTGAGTTATTCTTCTTGTGCCCCAAGCATTCCAATTTCCTGATCTTTATGGAATTTAAAACTACGCATTGTTTTCCTAGTTGTTCGAGAACTTGTTCGTTTGTTTTGCAATCCATCCATGATATTTTCAAAATACGTCGGTAACACCACATTTCGAATGCTTCTAGGTTTTTAATGTTGGATTTTTTAAGTGTCCAAGCTTCAACTCCATACAAAAGGGTAGAGAAAATATAACATTGAAGCATTCTTATCCGGAGCGATATATTAATATCGCGATTACAAAAAAGTTTTCTCATTCTATTAAAAATTGACCGTGCAATTTCAATGCGGCATCTTATTTCTTTCGTCTGATCAGTAGCTTCTGTGATCCATGCTCCAAGGTATTTGTACGAAGATATTTGTTCAATTTCTGTATTATCTTCTTTGTCAACCATTTTCCATCCACTCCTGAATGTAGGTCTCTCCCAATTGCTTCCATCTTTCTCTATCTTGTGCCAATCTAATCCACTGTTTGCCTGCCACTGCTCTTATGTCATCTACCCATCTTTTTTGAGGTCTTCCCATGCTTCTTGTTGTCGTTCTTGGTCTCCATTCTAGAATTCTCCGTGTTCACCTGTTGTCATTATATCGGGCTACGTGACCTGCCCAGCATTATCTAGTACTAGCGTAACTTTGATGTTTTGTGCTGTTGTAAATACCATGAACTTGGTTTTCTTCAAATTGATTTTAAGTCCATAATCGTTGCAATATATATTTAGTTGTTCAGCAAGGTGTTGCAGTTCTTCTAGTGTTCCTGCCAAAAGGACGGTGTCGTCAGCATATCTTATGTTATTAAGTGGCTCACCGTTTATTATAAGGCCCTCACTGATCTCGGCAAGCGCTAATTCTGAGATGGCTTCACTGTATAAATTGAATAACAAGGGTGATAAAATACACCCTTGGCGGACCCCACGGCGAATCTGGATATCCTTGGTCAGTTCGTTTTTAACTTTCACTTTTGATGTTCGATTCCAATAGAGGTTACAGATGATTCTAATGTCTCTACTGTCTATGTTTTTATTTAATAAAATTTCCTTTAAGTCGATTATGCTGCACTCTGTCAAATGCCTTCTCAAAATCAATGAAACAGGCATATACTTCCTGATTAATATCTAAGCATCTCTGCGAAAGAACACTTACTGCAAACAGTGTATCTCGTGTTCCCAGTCCTTTCCTAAATCCCATTTGTGTATTACTTATGCCTTCATCTAATTTCCTATGTATTCTATTGTGAATTACTTTTAAAAACAATTTCAAGACATGACTCATTAACGCTATGGTGCGATGTTCATTGCACTACTTTGCATTGGCTTTTTTGGGAAGCAGTATGAATGTTGATTGGAGCCATTCTTTAGGTATTATACCTGTTCTAGATATGGTGTTGAATAGATCCAAAAGAAGATCAATAGATTCAGTATTTACATTTTTAAGTAATTTGATAGGAACTTCAACAGGCCCGGGAGATTTACCACCTTTAGCTTGTTTCATTGCATATTCAATTTCTTCTCGTATAATGTCAGGCCCAGTATCATCCTTAAATTCTTTTGGTTCTCTCTTTCTCTTCAAAAAGTTGTGCTATATATTGTGTCCATCTCTGCATTTTTTGGTTTATATCTGTTATAAGTGCACCCCTTTCATCTCTTAGTTGCCTAGTTTGAAGTGTTTTTCTCATTACTGTAAAATCTCTAATTCTTTTATGCATGAGTTATTAAATTGTGCTAAATTTCAACTAGATCGACCAAATAGTTTATAGTATTCAATTTGTTTATCCCGGAGAGCGAATATTTAAACAACTTTGCCCAAATAGTGACTCGAGAGATATTTAGCAAATAACAATTGATTCTTGAAGCTTAAGTTTTAAGGTATATTAAAAACTTCACACAATTTCTAAAGACTAAAAACTAAACTGATTGTAAATAAAGATCTAAATTTTCTTATCTAACTTATATATAGCATATACACACACTAAAAGAGTATAAAGTTATAACCTGTTAAATTGATGGAAGTCGAAGGCTTCCAGCTTTCGTTTTGTGTCTTCTGTTATCACCCATGTCTTGCATCCATAACATATTATTTGTTTGTAATTTTTCGACTGTTCTAACAACCACTCAAATTTCGTCACTTTGTGTCATGTGGAACAATTTCACCCAATCATGTCAACATTAGACTGATAATTGCATTCAGTGCAATTTTCAATCCCTATGACAACACGATCGAGTTTGACAACTTCATCCAAATAAATTTCAAAATTTCACGTTTCGGCAATGAGAATGTTCAAAGTATAAATGCGCTAATCAAAGAAAAAATCTAATGTTAACTTAAATTTTAATAATATTGTACTTTCACTAACTGTACTTTTAATAAATAAATGTTTCGTTATATTGAGTTATGATTTTTTTTTTCGAAAAATTATCCGCCGAATATCCCTCGGACATTGATGAATGCCTCATAATTTCATGACAAATTTCTCAAGCTCGTTGCTTGGTAACAGCACGAAGCCGAAGGCTGAGTGCTGTTACCAAGGAACGAGCTTTCGATTGTCATGAAATTATCTCGTCTGTTATCAATGTCCTAGGGATATTACTACTGATGATTTTTTTTTTTTGTGTGTGTTAGGGCTTGGACAATTGTTCATTCAGCCAGTCTCAATCAAGATAAGTTTATTAATGTAGTGTGTGTGTGTTTGTGTGTGTAGAGTAATTGTCTTGATACTTAGCAAAGTCGACGTCATTGTCTTTGCTAAGAGACGCTAATTGTATCCGAACGTCTGCGGTCCCTCCGGTGTGTACCGATCACACAAGGATAGAAATTATTTTCATTTATTAATTTTTTTAATAAACGAAAATTTCCACCCAGGTGGGATTCGAACTCACGACCTTTAGGTTTAAAGGCAGGCGCTCTTACCACTGAGCCACAGAGGGGGTTTACTACTGATGATAGTTTTGTAGACCCTGATTTTCGATCTCCAGTGTGTGTTTTTGGAGCGGAACAAATGGGAGAGGACAAAGTAAACTTTGTTTCCCTTTACTATTCTTCTTTGTATTTCTGGTTCTTCTGTTCCATCCGTGTTTAATGTAACTCCCAGATATGAGAAACTTACAGTTTCAATATCGTCCTCTAATTCTGTATTTAAATCTCATGGGCATAGAATTATTGTGAAAGCATCAAGAAGTTAACAATAGGTAAAAAGAAGTGCACTTTCAAGATTTACAACTTTAGTAAATTTTGTAAAGCGTTCAGCGGATAAATTTTTTTAGGGATGCAAAATTGATAAAGAATAAATTTACTTCAGATGATAAATGAAAAGGCTAGTAAAGTGCTCAGAGACCTGATAGATCATTCTCATGATGCCCTAAGAGAATCAGTCAATTACGGTATAAAGGACTGTCCTGAGCTTTTGGTAAAACCAAGGAGACGATGAAGTTTATATAAATTGGTGTGATAAGTATTTTGAAAAAATTTTAAAAAAATTTCATAATTTTTAATTATTTAATGTATTTTCACTATAGTTGAGTTGTCAAGTAGAATTGATCCTGTCCCGTATTTTTTTGAGGTTCGATTATTCCTCCTCTCGAAGTTCGAAGTTGGGTTTAGAGATATGTACAAAATAACTACGAAAAAATGTAGAGTGTATCACAAAATGTGTTTATTTATTTTTTGTCCCATGTTTAGTGTGACCCATTGTTCCCTTGAATAGGAAGGTATCCACCCATGACGTTTACAATTTTAGGCATGACAGGTATTATAAAAATTCTGAATAGCTGCATATTCCAAGAAAAATGGGCGTCCAGATAAAACTTTGATCAATTTGACAATAGAACATTTATTGTAGGTGTGTTATATTTTCCTGTTCAGCGAATTCGGAATCAATTCAAAAAATTTTCTTAGGGAATCCAATCAATTGCGATACACTCATTAATTTTTTAAAATAATAAACTTCTTGTATGTAAACGCAGTAAATATAATGTCTGATCTGGTGCACTTCTGGCCTGACATCACATTATGTTTTTTACTATATAATATATATATATATATATATATATATATATATATATATATATATATATATATATATATATATATATATTATAATTTTAGCAATTTAAAATGTTGAGCAATAAATAATTTTTGTGTGATATATATTTATTTCTAATCAAATATCTTTGTTTTGTTAAGGAATGAGAAATTGACATTTAAACGTTTCTTGTGAGTCACATTCAGGTATGATATGATATAACTAACATAAAGCATTTTCAAGTACAATGGCTTTGCCGTCTTAATGTTGGCACTGGCGACAGCAAATGGTTAGACTGGCGACACCGATACTACGACAAACAGCTTAAAAAGGATAGAATTTCTGAATGCAGGATGTGAAGGCGTAAGTATAAATGTTTTATTATGAAAAGTAAAGTAAGTCACATATGGAACGAGATCTGCTACTCTGCGTGCAACATCATAGAACATTTACATACAATTACAACGTGTGGAATGAGTCACTGGTTTAAATAATATTATGCCTTCTTAATATTTTTTTTAAAGAGAAAAAATACTTGTTAACTGTTTACTTCCTAGTTCCGAGATAAGTAGGTGCACATTTTACGTATTTGTTCAACTTGATGGTGTCGCTGTGCAGAATAAACAAGTTTTATTACAGATATAGAATTCACTGCATTAATTAGAATGCGTTATATTTTTAATTCGCATATTTTTGTTGATTTAACGTTTTTCGTTTATTTATCAAGGAACCTTGTTCTAGGTCTTCCTCTTCTTCTCTCACCAATGGGTCTAACGAGCGTTTTTCTAGCTAGGTTTTTTGTTCCATCCGCATTACATGTCCTATCCACCTCAGACTTCCTATCTTAATATGTTTTACGATATCTGGTTCATGGTATATTCGGTAAAGTTAGAATTTGTATCGTCTTTTCCACACTCCATTGTTATTCGCTGCTCCATAGATTCACCTTAGTAGTTTTCTTTCGAAACATCCTAACATGTTTTCATTACTTTTTGTTAGGCTCCAGATCTCTGAACCATACGTCAGGACTGGGCGTATTATTGTTTTGTATAGTTTTTATTTCTGTATTTCTCGATATAATTGACGATTTAAGGAAGATATTGAGCCCAAACTAGCATCTGTTGGCCGTGCAAATTCTGCGGTTTATCTCTGCGATATTATTGAGAACCACACTTTTCCAATTTTCTTGGTCAAATGCTTTACGTTGTCATTATTTTTCGCTTAGCTGCCGGAGATCGTTTTCTACATCGTATAGTCATCTATTGCTTGGTCTATTAACCTTCGGCTGATAACGTTATGTCTCTCGCACCGACTGATTTAAATTTTCGCGGTTTAAGCGCTGCTAATTTTTATTTCAATCTGCACCTCATAGTACCTTTCGAACGTGCTTGTATCTATTCAGTTATAGTTTAGCAAGTGGACAGCGTGTATCGTTTAATAAGAATTTTCAGTATTATACACGATTCGGTCCCACAAACCGACGTTATAGTTGCCGTTACATTTTGAGGTAAGACTAATTTTTTTGATTTTTTGTTTGCGGTATTGATTTATATTATATTTTAGGGCATACGTTTCTAATGAATTACGAGAGGGAACAAGAATGGCTGTTGCGGCTTCATGGGGAAGTTTTAAATGATTCAGAGGCAGAACCAGATGATGATGATGTGAGTTTGATAGACGACCATATTATAGAAACTATTGAGGATATATACTCTGAAGAGGAGTTTGAAAATCAACAAAACTTACCTATTCTTGAAGAAACCGCTTGTACTTCAAGAATACCCTGCCTTATCGGTAAAGATGGAACTACAAGGTGGCGAAAATATCCAGGCATTGTTTTGAAAATTATGGTGCCCAAAATTTGGAATAGTTTCAGTGATCTGTGAAAATTTTGAGAGTAAAATTTTATTTTCTCTGTTTATTAACATACAAGTAACTGATTTATGTTTTAGTGAAACCAGAATTTATTTTTTTTGTTATAATTATTTTGATTTTATTAAAAGACTGTTCATAAAAATGACACTTTTTTTTAATATCTCCTTAAAATTATTAAAATAACAAAAAAATTATAAATTTTATATATTTGTATAGAGAATAATATACACAATTATATTATTACAAATATTTATCACCTACAGCTAAATTTCTATTTTTTTTTAATTTTAGAAAAAGTCGGTTTGTTAGACCGACGTTATCAAAAATTTTAAAATGTTTCACGTTATCTGCGGAAGGTTAAAACTTTTAAACTTTTTATTCTACATAGCTCTTATAAGAGCACTTATCCACCACAAGACTTAACTCTACATAGAGCTGGTTGACTTCGGGAGTAGTATGCCTTCACCAGTTAGGTACTTCTGTCACATAAAGATTGTTTGGAAAATTTTCCTCTCCCAGCAACTCAGTTTGGCTTCATTTCGTGTCGTGGAGACCTGTTGATCAATGCTATAAATACAACAACTATTCATACAACTGTTCTGTTATCTCAAATTGATTGGAACAATTGGATCAGTAGTTATTCTTGACTGAAATTAGTGCACGTAGTACAAAAGCCAAGTTCTACTGGAGCCAATGGACTTGCCTGGTACTAAAAGATGATCTTCTGTATAGAATCCTTGAGGACAGTGATGGTACATAATCTAAGCTTCAGCTGATTGTACCTAAAAGTAAAGTGTCAGAAGTATTGTGTCAGTTGTATGACGGTGTATCAAGTGGACTCTTTGGTATTACGAGCATTTTGCCAAAGGTTCGAGAACAGTTCTATTGGGTGAGCTGTAAAGTCCAGTTGGTAAAAAGAGAGCACCCATCAAATAGTACAATGTTGGTAGTCCTATGGAAAAAGTAGCAATTGACATTGCAGGTCCACTTCTAGAGACGAATTCTTTAGCCGATTTGCCGAAGAACATGTTGAAAGTGAAGATTATGTCGATCGCCTGAAGTTAAAAATGAACAACATTCATGAACTTGCCCGACAACACATCCAGTTAGCCAGTGACAGAATGAAAGACCAGTATGATTTTCGATGCAAGAATGAAAGCTATGAAGTAGGTAATCTTGTTTGGCTTTATAATCCACAACGTCGTCGAAGCTTGTCTCCTAAACTGCAGAGACAATTGGAAGGTTATGAAATTAAAAAAAGAATAAATGACGTAATATACCGAATTAAGAAGTTGCCGAAAGGTATACCAAAAGTAGTTCACATAAATCGTCTTGCACCATATGCTGGCTCAAATGAAACAGAAGAAGCACGAACCCTTCAACATGAGGTCAAAGATGACCGGTGATCAAACTTCTATTGAATTTATGTCAAATTACGCAGAGAGAAGGAGTGCTAGATTCGGCGTGACCACAGATGTTCAGCAGGATCTTTTTAGTTTTCCGCTTAACGTCTCTCTAGCCCACTGTGTTGCCAAAGATTTTGAGATGACTAAAGGAATCTCGTCCGTATTTTATAAGAAGTTCGGTCGTTTGGACGAGTAAAAAATCAGAAGCCTAATGTTGGAAGAGTACCAAGATTAGAAGACGGTCCTCGATCTTTGCTGTATATTGTGACCAGGAAGTCGTATACGGACAAGGCAAGCTACGAGGATGAATTTCGTTTGCAATTATGATATCAATAATTTGGCCTTGCCCAAGATAGGCCCATGCACTAGGGATTGGAAGATTCTCAGAAGCATGCTTGAAGTAATCTTCCGAGAAACCGGCGTCCGAATTACTGTGTGTTACATTAACCTGAAGAGATCGTGTCCTTCAAAGACCTTAGACTGTTATTTACTTCTGAGGGGTTTATGCAGAGCTGAAGAGTCCTTTAGATTCTGCCATACTGTTCCTTCATGTAAAGTCGGTGATTGGGACGTTCAGATCTAAGAGACGAGCAGTGTAACGAAATAGCCCACCTCCGATGAAAAAATGAACCGATTTCGATGATTTTTTTTTAATCTGGGGTAGCTCGTCGAAATAATAACATCTGGAGTACTTTCACCCTTAAAAAACCAGCCCAACCCCCAAAACGTGTTTTAATATTCAATTTGTTTCAGTTCTTTTACTTTTACAATACTATTAAACGTAATCTACTACCAAATTATTATTGAGAACATCCTCATGAAACATCCTCATTTCTAAAAAAAATTAATATTTTAAAATATAGACTACTATTATTTCAGTATTTATCTTTTTTTTTAATACTTACTCTATCTCGCTGTGTAATCTTTCATCAGTGAAAAATTATGTTAAAGTAAAGTTCAAATGATTAAATTTTCTATTTAAAAATAATCTATTTTCCAAAAAAAAACTCAAAAAAATTGATTCTAAGAACTTTTGGTCAAACTAGATTTTAGTACAATTTCATGAGAAATTAAATAATTGGTTTAATAAATTAAAATAAACATCATATATACGCATATCTGAAATAGCAAATTACTTTGATAAAAGGAATAAATTAGTAAAACAAAGATATAAACAAGTAGAGGATATATAGGATTTTGAAATAAAAGATGGCGGCCAGTTGGATGGCATGTATGTGGAGTTGAGGCCGTAGCAGAAGTCTCTGGGGATGTGTGGGGTGATGTACAAACGGTGCACGGACCTTCGAAAGGTGCTCTCTGTGGTGATTTCTTTGTTGTTGCATCGATGGGTTTAAATAGTGGCTTGATAATATGATGATATTTTTCTCCAGTTGCACCTTTTAGACGACCTATGCCATCCAGATGAGCTCCTGTACTATTTAATAAACTTTTATAGTGTTTTCTGGATTATTATAGAAAATTAGTTGGTATAGACCTGGCGTTCCTGGTACCCATCCTCCTTCCTCACTACCGTCACTGATGACTTGTACACTACCTTTGTGTTAAAGTTTATTCGCCGTTTACCTAACATCCAACCAATTTCATCATTGTATATAGGTCCATAGTTTTTATCAATTTTATCACCTTTCATCCAAAACTCTTTTATATACTTATGACTCATTGGAGGATATTGCTCGATATATTCATCAACAACCTCTTTCGAAACATTATTAGGATCAAAAATTTCATGTTCGGTAACTCGATCAGTTGATACTGCATCGCAAAATACATCGTCATCGCCGGCTTCTTTTTTCATCTCTTCCTCTGTTTTCACCTCTTCCTTTTTGATATGATTACGCTTGTTATTAATAGCATGATGTTTTTGAGGGTTGCGCAATATATTTTAGAGGTTTAGCTATAGGTTTAAAAAGTTTATTTAGCGACTCATCTTGTTCTGTTCTACCTAACGTTAGTGTCAAATACTTTTTGCGAATAAGCTACGCTAGTTCAACAACTTTACGCTTGTGTGCAGCTACCTCTTCGTCTGACAAATATTTGTAAAATATTGTAAAATAATTGTAATTTTTTTATATGATTTTAAAATGAAATTCAATATTTATAAAATCAGAAATTAGTTTTTATTTATTTTTCTTTTTTTTAGTAGGTTGTACAATTTCCTCATAATCATATAACTGTCCAGTGATAACAATTCATCCAAAACATCCATCTCACTCTCTCATTCTTTTTCTGCGTCATCTAGTTCATATATTCAGCAGTATGACAATTTTCGCAACTCTCTCCATTACGATTTTCGCACATTCCCGTACATTTTAGGCCTTGCTTATGGCATCGGCAATGTTTGCCACATGCGGTTTCGGTGCTACATTGAAAACAAACTTTATTCGTCATTTTTAACAATAAATAATGATTTTAATTCCAAGGAGAATACAAATACTTGCAAATATAGGTTTTTAAGTAGTAAATGACGCCAGATTCATTTCTTAATTGTTATTAATAAAGCCTCTGTGATTTAAAAATAAATTATGCTAACTTGGTCGTAGAAAACTATTTTTTTTTAATCTTCGTCTCGAAGCCAGCTACAATAATCTGCAAATTAGAAATTTGTAGGGTACATAGGGGTGCAGCTCTAAATGTATATAACTGCAATTTTACTAATACTTAATTGTTTTAAACGGGTTTAAATTTTTTTCCATTATTTTCCAGTGGCTTATGAAAATTTACTACATTAGGATGAGAATGTAACAAGAATTAGCCCTCAACCATTTTTTTTGGCAATCCTAAGGGCATTCAAAGTTGAAGGTCGTGGGATAAACTAACGTATTTCAGCAACAAACTAAGTGATCTAGGCCTACTACGGCTCATTCGATTCGTAATTTTATAGGCTTGAATGTAATATATTTGAAATAAATAAAAAAGCAATTTTGCAATAAATATTACGTTTTTTAATTTTGACCTTTATTCGTCATTTTTGCAATAACAAATAAATTAAATTGAACGTATACCGGCTCAAATTGAAGGTCTTTTAGACTACTTTCATAATCTACACAGAAATTACCCATTACAACACTTACTTTGGGCAAAAAATGAAAAAAACTCAAAAAATACGTATTTTGCACCTATAAACGCTCATAAATAAACAATAACCAAAAAATTTTTTGTTGAATGAATCCTGAGATAAATTCCTGGATTAGAGAGTGAGTACCTACTTTTGCCCCCACAGCCTGCGCTATACAGTTATGGGGCAAATTTTCAGATTTCAAATCTGATTATTGAATGTGTTACACATTATGTCTACAAGAACCACCCTGTACTTAGATCTTAGATTCTTCTCACTGTTCTACGAATAAAATTACATTGTAGTTTTACTGTATATACCTAGTATTCGCATAAATTTCCAATAATAATCTTTAATTCGAACTGAAAATCTTTACAACTAATAAGAATATTGAAACAATTTATCTAGTGGGTGTTGAAAATTTCGGCGTCAGATTGGCGGCTTCGATTGCGATACAAACAGTGCACAGCCATCAACAAGATGCACATGATGAAGCGGATGGAGACGAGAACCGGCCTCGACGATCCCAGTCCCAGGCTTACTTTGGCTTGGTTCGTTTGACGCTGGCGGTATCAACGAGAGATGAGTTCCAAGAAATCGAATGGTGTCGGCACCAAGAAACACAACACAAACACACTTGTTCGCATATATAAAGACTAAAAAACGTTTTTAGTCTGTGGTTGAGTTTTCTTCTTTTGTACACAGACGGAAATATTTTTTCAATATACTGCTGGTGGCAGTACAGAATTTAAAAGTGTGTAGATACATACATTCTACATAATTCTGTTAGAAAATACTAGTAGACAAATAATATTACGTACATACACTGAGAAATAAAAAAACAAAAATAAAGATCAATCTTCATTTGAGGCTCATGCTTAAAGTTGTGATAGGATATGACATAATTAACAGTGTTATGGAATACTATGCGTTTATTTCTTCTCCGGACTAACTCTTTGTTTTGGAATTAAACAGAATATATTGACATGTATAAATTTATTATATTAGAGGATGAAAATTACACTGCTTGTTATTTCTTAAAACTATAAATTTATAAGTTCTGTTATCTACAATTATTTAACGATGTTTCTGGATGGATTTGAGTACAAGAGATTGGACTCAAATATTAATATTAAAATAGCAAATACGGATAGCTTATCGAACAAAGAAATAAGAGAAATAAATTATTATTATTCCATAGATACGAAGTATTAGGCGAATAAACTAGCGAAACTTATTTATTCTAAATAGGAAAATATTTATGAAGAGTATTGATTCTGATTTCTAACAGCAAATAATTATTAGTGATTATACATGAGAACTTTTCATAATTGTAAATAACATATACCAGGTGACTAAAAACTATATAGAAATACATAGATACTTTAATTATCTTACATGTGAGTAGGTAGGTACATTACACCTCCTTTTGTAAGAATGAAAATAATTGTAAAATGAATTTTCATTTAAATGGTATAAAACATTTGTATACATTATTATTTTATTTTAACACATTTAAATAGTTTCTTTTAGTCTCGATAGTCTTTCACTTCGTCTTATCGGTGTAGTCTCTGTGAAACTAGTCTCTTCACACTTTTTGGATTCACTATAATTATTGTCTTTATTATGTTTACAATCTATACTTAAATCTGTCTCATGTACATGTTTTCGTTTACTTTGACATATATTTAGTGTTAAACAATTTGTAATTTGTTGACAACTATGTGACGGATTTCTACGAAATCGTCGGTAAAAATATTTAATTATCCTGTATAAAATATAAAGTAACATACATTTTATCAAAAATAAGATTGCATAAGTGAAATAAGAACTATTTTTTATTGTGTCTGAAAAATTAATATTTGTTTCTGAGGTCATTTTCTCTAAATTATCTAGTTTATGGCTTGCTAAATTTAATGCATCTCGATCGAGATTATTTAATTGTAAGGGAACAAGGTGTAATTTGGATTCATTATTTATCTTAATATCATCACAACAGACTTCTGGAAGGGATAAATCTGGAATGATAGACTGAAAATTACTTTCTTTTGGATTTGAGACAGATATCAAAATAGTTGATCCGGTGTAAGTTTTGCAATTATTCGAAGTAGAAAAAATACCTGTGTTTGAAAGAACAATAGATATTGGCGTACTAGTCTGACAGCTTAAAGTTAAATCTGTTGGTTTGGGTAAAACATATATCCAAGAATTTGGTTTGTTTAATTTATGCCAAATTTCATATTCTGTTTGAATTATACGAGTATCGCAACTAGATGGTATGTTTGTTATTGAAGTTAACAATTCAGTTTCACAAATTGGATTAGTGTGTGTAAATCGGAAAGTATCAGGATTTTTGCAAATAAGTTTTTTCTTCATCTAATGAATAACAGTCTTCTAATGTATCAATAGTAACATAAATGTTTCTATTTTCTGAAAGAACAAGATATTTGACAGATGGAAGAATAAAGGTAAGTCTCTTTAATGTTGGATGAATTATAGGAAGAGATATTAGTTTAAAAAGAGAATAAGGAGTATTACTAACCAAAGGTATACTAACCGTAATTAAAATCTTGTTATCAAAATATATATATTTAAGTAAAATGATATCGAAATATTTATGAGCATAATCGATAGTCAATGGAAATGGATAAGTCGATGTACTAGGTAAATGCGTTACCGTTTTAGATAATTCTTGAATTAGTTGCTCAGGTGTTATAACAGAAGGATGAAGGTTATTATTTCTTGCAAATAGAATAACGTTTATTAAAGTAGAATATTCTTGTTGTAATTCTGTTATAAAGAAAGTTAGTAAAGTAAAATGTTCTTCAAATTTTTGTTTTAAATCTAAATTAAAATATTTATTATTCAATTTATCTGTGTAATTGGTATATTTCTTGTGAATTTGTTCACTATTTGTCAGCCATATTATTGCATACCTGAAACAAAAGCATGTTTCAATCTATTCATGTGAACTTTTATTGGTTTTTTATTTACTAAAATTGTGCAATTGACAGGAGAATTTATCTCTAGAATTTTATAAGGTCCATTATAAATTTTGTGTAAGTTTTTTGGTTTGACCCTTCTTTGTTTGCTCATTTTGGAGATATACTAATTGTCCTTCTAAGAAAACGGTGTCATTAATCTTTGGTCATAATATTTTTTACTGACTACTTTAGATTCTTATAGATTCGTTTTTGCTAACTCATGAGATTTTCTAAGCTTAAGTGTTAAATTATCTAAATAATCTTCATATGTATATTTGAGTTCTACTGGTCGTATTATACTGCTAGTAGATTAGGTGTATATCCAAATATTAGTTCATATGGTGTGAATTTGGTTGAAGTATGATTAGTTGTATTATATGAAAACATAGCAAAATCTAGCCATTCGTCCCCAATCGGATTGATCAGCTTAATAAATGTTTAAGGTAGTCTGCTAAAGTAGCGTGACTCCTTTCTAATGCAGCATTTGATTCTGGATGATAAGCAGTACAATTATATGTCTGATTTTAAAAAGCTTGGCGATTTGAGAAAATAATTTGGAAGTAAAAATCTCTGGCCTGATCAGTAACTATTATATCGGGTTTTCCAAACTTGCAAATAAATCCACGAACCAGATTTTCAGCGATAGTCTTGGTTTCATGATTCGGAATTGCATAAGCTTGAGAAAATTTTGTTAAGTCATCTTGTAATGTTAATATGAACTTATTACCTGACTCGTTAAAGGTAAAGGACCTACTATATCTAAAAATATTTTTTCTAATGGATTTGAGCTTGTTGTTGTTATCTCCATGGGCTTTACGAATTTTTTTCTAACGAGTTTATTTTTCTGACAAGATTCACAAGGTTTTTATAAAGTTTTTTAATATCATTTTTCATATTATTCCATTTGAAATGTTTTTTTATACGATTGTATGTCCGATGAAAACCAGAGTGTCCAGCCGTAGGACTAGTGTGATTCTCTTGTAATATTGTAGTTATTTCCTCAGGTTCAGGATTTGTTTAGTATATCATGATAAAATGATAATAGATATATCAGTTTTTCTAAAATATAATCTAATCATAGATCTAAATTTTTCCCCAACTTAAATTATCGTAGCTAAAAGTTATCTGGTAGGCAAATTTTTAATATTTTATCGTTTAATAACCAGTCTCTTAATTTTATTAGGGAATTAAATATATCTTCATAAGAGGTATTGTCCCAATAATTATTTTTTATAAATATGTAATAAAAGTTTTTATTTTTGATCAGAAATATATATAATGTCATTTAGTCTTGGATTTTTGGCTTTCAATTTTTTCTATATGACTGAATTGTTATTTATTTGTTTCTGAACGATCTCATTAAAATTTAAATCTACGGAAACAAACAATGCTAAATTTTGTGAAAATGATGTAATCTTTTCATTTGTTTCTTTTATATTATCATTTGTTATTAATATAGTTTCGGATTTAGATAAGAACTGTGAATAAGTGTCATATTTTCTTTACTCATTTTGTTTATTTGTAAGGTGATTGTTGCCGGTTTTTGTTTTCTTCGCAAATATTTGTTTCAGATATGGTTAAAGGAGGACGACTTAAACAATCAGCATTTTGATTTAATTTACCTGGTTTTATAAATAATTTCATAGCTATATTCTTCTAATGCTAATCTCCACCTAACGAGTCTTGATCCGGGATCTTTTACATTAAATAGCCATGTGAGTGGTTTATGATCCGTATAAATGAAAAATTTATTTCCGTACAAATATGGTCTAAAGTGTTTAACACTCCATACAATTGCAAGTAATTCTTTTTCTGTTGTGCTATAGTTTGATTCCGCTTGTTCAAGGTACGACTAGCATAAGCAATAGGTAAATCATCTGGTACTTTACCTTGAGAAAGTATGGACCCTATTGCATAATTACTAGCATCCGTTGTTAAGACAAAGGGTTTTGGTAAAATCTGGATACTGAAGTATTGGTTCTGAACAAAGTATTGATTTCAGGTTCTCAAATGACTGTTGTTGAATGCTTGTCCAATTAAATTCAACATTTTTCCTCAGCAGTTTTGTTAAAGGTTTGTGTTAAAGCACTGAAATTTTTATAAAGCGTCTATAATAACCAGTGAGACCCAAAAAGCTCTTAATATCTTTTTGTGTTCTGGTATAGGAAAATCTGTAACAGCACATACCTTTTTTTCGTCCGTGTTGACACCAAATTCAGTTATTAAATGTCCTAAATACATTACTTCGCGACGAAAAAATTCGCACTTATCTGGTTGTATTTTTAAGTTGAATGTAGACAATTTTCGAATACTTCTTTTTAATCTTTTATTATGATTTTCTAATGTAACGGCATGAATGACTATATCGTCGAGATAGACAAAACATCTGTAATTTTGTATTCCTGAGAGGACAGTATTCATTAGCCTTTGAAAAATACTGGGAGCATTTTTTTAATCCAAATGGCATTCGTGAATATTGATAATGTCCAGAACGGAGTTGAGAAAGCATCTTTGAGAATCCCAGGATCCATTTTGATCTGGTGAAATCCTGATGTTAAATCTATTGTTGAAAAATATTTTGAATGACCCAATTGGTCTAATATATCGACTATATTCGGAAGTGGAAATGAATCTCCTATAGTAATATCATTTAGTCGTCGATAGTCTATAACAATTCGCCATTTCTTCTTTGCTGAAGCATCGGCCTTTTTTGCACAACCCAAAGGGGCGAATTCCATGGCGAAGTTGATTCTTCGATAATACCTTGATCTAGCATACCCTTTTATTTGAGTTTCGACTTCATGTTTGTGTACTTCAGGATACCTGTATGATTTAGTGCTAATAGGTACATTAGAATTTAAAAGGAATTTTGCAAGTATGGCATTGTGTACTGGTAAGTTGATCTCCTTCCAGATAAAAGATATGATTGTACTCCTTGCAAATAGAAATTAAAGATGATTTTTCTTCACTATTTAAATGATCTGTTCTCAAGGCATTTTTTAATTTAGCAATTCTGTTAGAATTCGTATTATCTTTATAAGAAGACATTTTTCGTATATTTGCATTGTTTTGTAAATTTGGAATTTTTTTCTATATTGCTACTTGAATATCGTTTAATTCAACATCCGTTTCAGTAGTGTTTACGATTGAGGTTAAAAAGAAATCATTTTTTTACTTTAAACAACACTAGGACATAAAATACACCTTTAAAGATTTCGCGTTCGGGACATAATCCTTCGCTTAATTCATTATTTATTACTTTAATTTGAACAATTGTTTCAGTTCTTGCGGATAGAATAGTTTTAATTACTTCTTGAGTTAGAATTTGAGTTTTGATTTAGTATAAGAATCGTCTGAACAGGATTTTTCTTCTGACAGGCATTTTGATTTATGATTTCGTGAAGAGTTACAAGTATTTATTTGTGCATATCTCAGTGGATTTTACACATATTTGACTTGAATTTTCTTTGGATTTAGAGTTAGATATTAGATTTGAATTGGATTGATAGTAGTTCTTCACTACATAAGGTTATTATGGATATCATTTGTTTTCTAAATAAGCATGATCCTCTATGGATTTAGCATCATAGGAAATATTTCATCGATATTAGAAAACTTGTCTCGATAATTTGATCTCTCAGAAATTCGTCATTGTCATTGTTTAATTGGAGATTTTATATATTCAATTGGAATAGAACAATTTTTAAAGTTTAATTTATTTTCTTATAATCAATTTGCATTTATTTATTTCAAAAAAATCGCTACCTAATAATACCGTCGAAATGAAGAAGGAAAATCGTCTTCTACGACATAGAAAACATGAGTTTTGACAAAATCTTTTATCTTGAAATTTACGTTACAACTACATATAGTTTTAATATTGGATTATAAGACATTTTAATCATGCCTCGTAGAGTAATAGACTTAGAATAAAAATTTTTGGAATGTTTAGTATTTTGAATATTTAAATAAGAAAATATCTGCGCCTGTACTCGATTAGTAACTTGCAAGAGGATGGATTAGAATTATTTACTAAGGGTAAATCTACATAGGAAGTGACTGAGAAGTTGATGGTTGTGATACGGCCTGAACTGAACGAACTCCTCGAGAATCGACCGTTGGTTGTCGAGATTCTGGAAGTTTAAAGAATTTGTTGGATTTTTGTTTTTATTGTTAAATTCGCGTTTTCTACATTCTTCTATAACGTGACCTGGTTTTTGCAGTATCTGCAAAAACGTTGGGAAGTGTTGGTATTTTCTTTCTATAAGTTTGGAGGAAAATCAGAATTGGAATTTGAATTTGAAGTTTATAATTTTGATTTGAGAATTTGACCTTTGAAGATTTGAATTAGGATATTTTGTGGTTTTGAAAACTAGAATTTTGAAGATATCTAACATTTCTATCTGAATTGTTTTTATATCGACATTTATTTGAGGAATGGTTATTTCGTTTGCAAATATTACAGAATGGTCTGAAAATTTCTTGTCTTGATAACTGTTCTTGTTCTTCGCAATTGCTATAGCAACAGCTCCTTTCTAAGGAATCTGGATTTCCGGGCTTTGATTAAAATAGAGAGGTCTTTGTTTAAATCCTCTAATAAAGACATTTAGTGCTTGAGTTTTTAAGAGTTTAGTACATGCATTCTTGCATCTGGAGATAAGTCCTGGATCAAGTGTATTTATTAATTTATATAGCAATTTCAACTTTATTTGCGAATGACATTACATTTTCACTGGGCATCTGACGTAAGGAATGTAATTCCAATTGCCACTGACCTTCAGTTCGGCGTTCAGAATAAGCATCTAATAAGAAGTTCTTTTAAATCTTTTCCATTCGTCAAATGTTCTGTTTCTAGTTATAGGCCCTACTTTTATCGGTAATTTAGTTTCTATAATGGCTAATAAATGGGTTTGGATTGCGGATTTACTAAATATGTATGTCTTTATCCACATTGTCTATGAATTCGTATAATTTTGATTTTGTACCATCAAATCTAATGAGAAGTTTTTCAGCTATTTCAAATTGATACTGGACATTTTATTTGAATTAGAAGTAGAAGAATTTGAAAGAGAATTTGAGTTCAGGAGAAGGTATTTGTTCGTCAAATAAAGTTACTTATATCAGGATATAAAAGAAGACATACTTTTACAAATTTTAAAATATGAGACAGAATTTAAGATAGAATGTACTTACAAGTAAAATATGTGTTGTTTGGTCGCATAGTCTATTATTCCACGGGTTCACCTCTACTTCCGATGGAACTACAATTGGTTATGACTGGAACTGATTTCGAACTGGATGTACTGGACCCCAATGTAATTATTGTAGTGGCGATTTTTCCACACTGACAGTTTTTTGTGTTTGAATGGAAACAAAAACAATATTCAAAAATTACCTCAGCTCTCCTTCTATCAGCAATCAGAGTAACTTCTGCTAACTAAATAACGCACAGTTACTGACACCAAATTTTGTTATGAATACTTGCGTGTTATTTCTTCTCCGGACTAACTCTTTGTTTTGGGAATTAAACAGAATATATTGACATGTATAAATTTATTTATTAGAGGATGAAAATTACACTGCCTGTTATTTCTTAAAACTATAATTTTATAAGTTCTGTTATCTACAATTATTTAACGATGTTTCTGGATGGATTTGAGTACAAGAGATTGACTCAAATATTAATATTAAAATAGCAAATACGGATAGCTTATCGAACAAAGAAAATAAGAGAAATTAAAATTTATTTATTATTCCATAGATACGAAGTATTAGGCGAATAAACTAGCGAAACTTATTTATCCTAAATAGGAAAAAGATTTATGAAGAGGTATTGATTTCTGATTTCTAACAGCAAATAATTATTAGTGATTTATACATGAGAAACTTTTCATAATTGTAAATAACATATTCCAGGTGACTAAAAACTATAGTAGAAATACATAGATAACTTTTAATTATCTTACATGGGAGTAGGTAGGTACATTACAACAGCAACAAAATTACCCATAGTGTGGTTACTAGTGTAATAAGAC
This sequence comes from Diabrotica balteata, assembly GCA_918026665.1. NCBI lineage: Eukaryota > Metazoa > Arthropoda > Insecta > Coleoptera > Chrysomelidae > Diabrotica > Diabrotica balteata. Next base: position 123,643,926 of record OU898280.1, read on the forward strand.
CGGCAACCATGTTTTACGGAAGATTAAAATTTATATCAATTGAATTCTGCATCACTTAGCCATGATTAGTGTAAATGTGAGATATTATTATGGCGGCGCAAGACGTTATTTTAGTTATGTAATTTATCCATTTAAAATGATGCCCGATTTTTTAAAAGCCACCGCCGATTATTCGCCATTATTTTTACCATGAAACAACAAGAAATGACAGGCATGACAACTGTTTTCTTATGGTCAAAAATGGTAAATATTCACCAGATGTTTGCCCATAGTGTACATCAAAAATTTATAGTTTTCGTAATGAAAAATACAGTATTTACTTTCATATATGGATGATCAACTAAAGATACACATTTTATTTATTATGTACCCTAACTTTTTAAATGATAAAGTATAGCTTTTTTACATGGTCAAGTGTATATATGGTTACGTATCCAATTACGTTTATTAGTCATGTTTTTCTTATGAAAAATAAAAAATTGGTATGCTAATATAATATTGGGGGGATTCCCAGACAGAGCTTCTTTAAAAACGGGTTAGTGGTGTCAATCTCGGAGTTATCTATATTTTTTATAACCGGTGTGCGCAATACCAAAAACGAAAATACACACCGACCTTATTCGAATGGAATAAAATTTGTTATACATACATGCGTATTGGCCGCTAGACCGATAAATTGATAATTTCAATTACGAAAATAGTATACATATTTGCATTAAAGTGTAACTTTAGATTTGCAATGTTTTATTACAAACATCTAAATTTGGGCAATTGGTGTTTAAAATTTTGGTGGGAATGGGGAATAGGGTGTGGCATTTTCAATAACTCATTTCATTTCTTGGTCCTTTTTCCGTGTTTTCGTTTTCCTGTTTTCCCGTTTACGTAAAAGAAGACACAAAATGGGAGTGGTGGTGGATTGCGTATATAAGATATTTCAGAAAGTTTCGATATATAGTATATAGAGCAATGGTTAGTAGCATTAGATTTTTTGATTAAACCACGGGAATTAATAAAAGACAAAAATGTACCTTGCAGAATTCCTACTTCAAAATAATTCCGAAAGGAAATAGATAAGACATTGCCATGTCTTAACCGCTGGCCGCATCGTTTATATCCGACTCTATTTATAAGAGGAAATTTATCCTACCTTGTTATTTATAATGTTGAATTTTAGTGATTAATATATTTAGAGGTAAATAAATTTTATATAAATATAAAAAATAATGGTGATTTTACAAATTTAATACTGTGCAACAAAGTTCAAATGGCCTTCCCATATAGTGTTATGCAATGTATTAAAAATCTTGAATATTTTAAACAAATTTATGCATTTTTTTCATAATTTAAACAGTAAAAAACAGTGATATTTCAATATTGTGTTATTAGATAAGTTTTTATTATTATTACTGTATAAACTGTTTCTTTGCATTTACTTTAAATTTTATTTGGTTCATAATACTTTTTTGGTATTTTTTTTCTTATATTTTGATTATTTGAGACACAGTTTAATAGTTTAAAAAGCAAAGAAAACATTAAAATTTAAGGTTTTTCTCACTTTTTCGGCTAAGTCCACAAAAAATTTTGGGCATTTTTAAGGCGTTCCGGCATAGTAAAATAATTATCCACAATTGTTTAAGTAGGTCTGGGGGGGGGGGGGGGGGGGGGGGGGGGGGGGGGGGGGGGGGGGTGTTTTGGCGTCTGAAAATTAAGAAAAAAAGTTGAGAAGTACATGTATAAAAACTTATAAGATTAAATGAACCAGTAGAGTATACAGTTAATACTAACATTATTTGTGTTCCTAAAGTAAAATACAATTTACATTTTAACATTCATTATCAATGAAAAAACAAAATTTATAGGTAACCTATACCATGCAGGTGGCATAACATCATAGAGCGTATATATTACATGGGGTATGATAAGTGTCAGATATTAGGTCTCTGAAAGAATGATCTTACATAATATGACTTACTTCTTTTATTATATATTGGATTTTATGATAAGTTAATGCACTTTGTAACATTGGCTTAAGAAACTACTGAGGTAAGTTGGTGTATCTGTGTCTTGTGATAACATACTATATCCAATACTGTCCAAATATTCTCTTATAAAGAAATAACCCTCTCACTCATTGAGTCCACTGCAGTGGACAGATTCTGTTTAACACACAAAAAATATAATTTTATTCTCATAACTTATGCAAAATTTCAGAAATCCCTTTCAGTGACTCTAATCAAGTAACTAATACCGCCACTACAATATTTATTTATGAAATACAAGTTTGGTTTATGTTAGTAATCTATGAATAACCTGACCGACGAGAACCACCTGTGAATTGTCTGAAATAATTGTCCCTTAGTTTAATGGAAGAAGCAAACAAAAAAGGTAATAAAATATTTTTCTTAAGAATTATGTATTTTACACAATTTGCCCTTGTTATAATTTCCAAAATAATTGAAACTCACCGAAAAAATCGCCTAGAAGTCATGTCCGACTAGACTGTACCGTCAGCAATATGTAACTTAGAAATTCACACTTGTGTGGTATGTTGTTATGAAGATATAATTTTTTAAAGAGGTGTAGTAGCTTTCATGTTCACATATTTTTTTTGCTGTTCTTCGTCCAAAGATATTATTATTTGATTTAGGGAATTTTCGAGGGTGCATTTTTTATGTACATACCTATATTATATTGGTACAAATAAAAAATAAATTTTATTTATTGACATAATATTACTTCTTCAATGGGAAAAATTAATTCTAATTTCAGTAAATGTACTTTTTTATGGCCGATGAAGACAACAATAGGGACGCAAATACCTTTATGTTTACCAGGAAAAAAGAAGAATTTATAGGTATTGATAATGATGACCTTTATTTTATTGGATTTTACCAAAGGTTTCAGATTTGGAATCTGATTACAATGACGAAGAGACGTAATTTGCACGAACATGTAACGGCTGAAGGACCAAAGTTGAGTAAAGTGACTTAAAGAAATACAGCCAGAAAACATTGACGATGATATGAGTGAAAGATTGACATCATTAGCACAAGCGTATTTTGTCAGTTTTCATCAAAACAAAAAATGTCAAGAGAAAAAATCAAAAAAGGCTGAGAAAAAAGACTGGAAATGGTTGCAATAATGACAGCATGTATGGACCAGCAACTTTGCCACAGTTTTATAGAGGAACAGAAAATATTCATGTTCAAGGAAACAAACCAAATGATTATTTTTATCACTGTTCACCGCAGACATAATGTATGAAATCGTGCTTTTAGACAATTTTATATGACTGGCCAAAACAATAAATAAATTTTGGTTTTACAAAATAATGAGTTATATGCTTACTTGGGCATGAATTTAGTGATGGCTTTACGTCAGGTATCCCAGAATAGGCTTTACAGGTACAAGTGTATAATGCCTGAGAATGACCTTATTGCAGATGCATGCCTGGATAATAGATTTGAATCTACATTTTGAGTGTTTTAAAACATTTCTTAAATAATAGAAATGTAAATCAAAATACACGGACAAATTACGAAAAAATCCGACCATTTTTGGATAAAATTCAGAAAAACTTCTTAGTGCCACAGATCCAGAGAAATACCAATCAGTTTAATGGAGCAAATACTTCAACCTAAAAGTGAAAATTATGTATAAAGCATACTTACCAAAAAAACCAAAAAAGTGGGGAAGTCAAAGTTTTGGTAAGAGCTGGAATTAGTGGATATATTTATCGTTTTGAGGTTTACCAGAGCCTCAGGAGACAGAAGTCAAATTAGTAAAACTTGGAAGTAGAATTTAGCAAATTATTAAACATGGAATTAGTAAACTAGACAACAAGACTATTTACATTGTTTCTCAATTGTGCTGGAATAGAACCTAAGAATAAAGCAAAAGTGAACAGACCATTTTCTGTGTCAGACTATTATAACAAAAGTATGTCGAGGTAGTAGACCTGATGGTACCAGTTGTTGGCCCTGTATCCTCCTAAGGAGAAGAAACAAACGCTGGTACATAAGAGTTTTTTATGCCATTTTGTGGATGTTCTTGTGTGTAAATGCATGGAGTTTGTAACAAGACAAAACGGAAAATCCAAAAAGAATATCTATGCTTTGAAATTTAAAGCACAGTATTGCCAGAGCATTTAATAGAGATTTGGGAACACAGAAAGAAACATAAACGAGGTAGACCTTCGTCTGGTAACAACCACCTCCCTCAATTTTTTTTGAAGAAGTAAGAAACCGGAATAATCATGCACCCCCCCCTGAAATTAGACAAAGTAATTGGGGCACTGGCCACAATCTAATTTGATATACCAAATGCTTCGAAGATGTCACTCATAAAAGCTTGCAAAAGAAGAAACAAAATACATCTTGTCAAAAGGTGCAATGAGCCGCGTGAGTCCATGTGTTTTGAATAATTTTCATACCAGTAACTGAGGGCTTCTGCGATTTCTGCAAGTGCATAGTGAACCACTAGAGTGGACGGTGAACTATTTTTTAGGGTTTAAGAAAAAATTTTTTTTAATGGTTTTTTCACTTAATAATTACTATTTTTCTAATGTTTAATTCTTCATATTTTGCAATAGAAATAATTTTTCTAAGAAATAAAAAAAAATTTTTTAACCCCTAAAATTATGCATGAGAGGGTTAAATACATGTTTACTTATCATTCATTGTTTAAGATAAACTTTTGCTAAGATTTTTTTTAATATATCTCCTATAATAGCATCGGGTATAACTCATGTTAAATCTCTTTAACAACTGATAACATATGTTTTGTCTGATTTTAAATAAATATAGCCTTTATTGGGATCAATGTTCTATTTGCACAGCCTAAAACATTTCCTTAATTATATACCCCATATCTTTAATAAAAAATTATACTTTTCAGCTTATTTTTAAGTCTACTTGTTTCACTTACATCATTTGAAAACATAAGAAAAGTCACTAACATATACTGCTACACAATCATAATTGTTATAATCGTCTTCATTTTAATATAGATACAAGGTTCATGTTTTTGAATTTTAGTATACTTAGTATTATGCCAAACATTATATTAGCTTCAGTCATATTCCAGGCCATAGAAGACTGGTTTAAGCCCATGGTCTTATTTAATTTTAAACATTTGTTAATCTGCTAAATTAAAATCCATCTGGTGATTGCATGTATATTTATTTCTTTCAATGGCCATTTTAACATCTTGAACCTCGGAAAATCTTTTTTTGGGGATGGTGCTAGAAAGATAACCAATGGAGCCACTTGGACGGCAGCCAGATGGTTTGGTGGAAGAGCGAGTCGTGGGTTCGAAACTATCTTTTGGAAACGGGAATGGATCCAACGGAAAAATAGGTAAAGATAGGATAAGAGATATTAGAAAAGATACAGAAATAAACAAAAAGGTAGATGGTAAAATTACCAAAGATAGAGAAGATAGGAACAGGGCGCCACTCAATTTTTTGGGGTTAAGGAGAAAATTAAGAAAACCTTAGAAAAGAAAAGAGATAAGAAAAGATATTTAGGTTCGGAGATCAAACCCAAGGAAAGATACCAACAGTAAATTATCAAATAAATCTGGTCAACGCAATATATAAACAAATAATAAAATATATTAAATATTACACTTACTTTCCGACGAAACTTAATCACCTATATTTCTACAGTTCAAAAGCAAGTAATATTTAAAGATAGTAATTGTTCAGAGCTATTATTTTATCAGGGAACTTGTTAGGAGCCGACAAATAAAATACATGCATAAAACAATAACAATATATTAAACACAAAATAATTGATGCTACTAAATGCAACCCAGGTAATTAAAAATACACAACTATGAAATGGTGTTATATATGTATAAAATTAAGCTATAATGTAATAAAAAAAATACCTATTACCAAGATATATAAGGCAATCATATACAAAATAAGTTTGGCGTATCTCGAATAATCATAGGAAAGATAATGAACAAAAATTATAGGAAATACAAAAGATAGCAAAGATTAACTTAACTCTACATTTACAAAAAAAAAAACAAAAAGTTACAGGAATGAAAACATAAACCAAACCACACTTGGTTAAGTCAATTAACTATCTCGCACTATTATTAAATAAAAAACTGAGACTTGTATGTTCATAGTAATATTTATAGAAATTTCTGAATGGTTCAATTACATTCAAAAATCGCAATCTACAGGTGAAAATATAGATATACGTCCAATAAATGCAGTGATATGGTACCGTACCATATTACTCGCCCAGAAATTGTAGATAAAGATTACTTACAGTAGATCTTGACGAAGGCAGCTTAATTCACTGAATTTAATACTATTTCTGGTACTAAACACTGAATTAATAACCATTAAAGGTAGTGTAGAACTATATATAATTTAATATAGTCTAAGGAAAGAAAACTCAAATAATAAAGGTGTATACACACTTAGAAAATAAATTCACAAAGACGATACGATAAGAAATAAAGTGAGCAAAGCGTAAAACGAGATATTGGCCTTAACTCAACAACGGCCCACCAACAAGTAAATTTGGTTCCCTAAAAAATTTCACCAACTGTCCCTGAAAAAGGAAGAAAAATATTCCCCCACTTAAAAATCATCGGACAGTCGATATGTTTTCTCAGAAGGTAAGGCCTTGACGACTATTGAAAGTTTGAGGTAAAATAATCGGTATTAAAAACAATTGGACATAAGAAACTAACAATACTTGGGATATAAGTTATTAGTCAACAGATACGGGCCTTACCATACTGGAAAGCAATTTGTCCTTTTCCTAATGAATATTATGACGGAAGGATAAAAACCTTTCTTAATTTAATTAGGGAATATCCATTTTAGGCTTGGTATCTACAATATTATTTTCGTATCGTAAACACGGGATTCCTAATCATCGGCGTATTGCACGGGGTAAAAGGAATTAAAAATAATTTAATCTATTAATAATAAAAAAAATGTTACAATCTAAATGAGAAATACCAAACCTAAATTTTATAGAAAGGTGAAAAAGTAACCTTAAAGAAAAAATGTCTTATTACTTGGTGCAAAAGTTCAGTGTAGTCTAATATTCTCTTTGAATTAAAACCCCCGGCCACTAATCTTGCACGATATGTAACTTTTATCTTCGTCTTTTTTTTTCTTACTAGTTCTGACTGTCTGTGTACCTACTTTCTTGTAATGTTTCAGGTAAATTGGGTACTTCAAAGTCTCTTAACCTTAAGTTATCTTCCTCACAGTAGCTAAATTCTTTGTCACTAAAAAATATTACCGTTTTTAAAATTAAAATTTATCACTTCAAAACTTTTTTGCAAAACAGCTTTCTTATCCCACTTTAGCCTTTTTTCTTTTGGAACATCTACCATCACATTGTTTTTCATAGCTGTTCACAAACAGCTATGTTACCAGCTTCAGCCCAAAACTTTTCTTAAGATTTGCATCAAGCAATAGACACTTTGCGTTTTCTAAAATTGTCCGGTTCGAACGTTCGGATATTCCATTTTGTTCAGGAGTATAGGGATTGGTTTTTTTTATAATACCATTTACATTTAAATATATTTTAAACTCTTTTGGACAAAATTGTTTAAATATTTTGCAACAATGATTTTCAAATTGAACTGAATTCCCATTTTCTATAGTTTGCTAGACAGATAAAAAGTTAGTTGCAAGTTCTGGGACACAAAGACAATTTTGGACTACATATTAAAACGATTCTCACCAACAACAGTTGTTTAAATCCAAATCATCTGAACACTTTACTTTGGTTGTGTTCTTGTTAGCAATTATAATCTCACCTGTACCACTTACTCCTTTATATTATTAATCCGTTTTCATTTGGCGTTAAATGAACTTATTAAATTGGGCGATTAAGAAAACACGGCACTAAACTCGCATATTTTTCGGATGTTTTTAACTACATTTTCGACAGATCTTTCTCCCTCATAGTTTCTGTGATTGGTGCTTTTATCAAACCGTCTGTTGTGATTGGTTCTGTTTCGGTCACTACTACGATACGACTTGTAAAATCATTATGTCTTCCCAACACCATTCTCTCACTATTTTTCTTTGGGTAACCAGAAATACTTCCCTTCTGAGTAGAATATTAAAAAGTTACGGAAAATTATTGTGCTGACGAGAAATTTAAAGAAATGGAAGTTAAAAGAATGTTATTTCCGTTACAATTTTTGGCTCACCCCTGTGAGACGTTTGCTATACTTGTCTTGCATTGATCTAAAGGGAGCAAAGTTTTTAAAGACGCTTGTTCAGAAAAATAATTTATGGTTGAAAAAATAGTGCATAAATTAAGGTCAAAAGCATTCTATGAATTGCTAAAAGAAAACATAAATGGTTTAAGTACTGATTCTCTTTTTGACTATCAGAAGAATCAACTACTACCAAAAATTCCCGATCAAGCAACTTACTACAACAGATAGATTTATTTAAACAATTTCAGTGTAGTTGCTGGCCATTCTAAATAAAAAATGGGAACCCAAAACGTCACGTGACATTTTTTATTTGGACTGCAAATGAGTACTACAAATGAGCAAATGAAATTAAATATCATCTTGCTTCACCTTACAAAATCATTAGACTTGTTTGTGATGGTTGTGGTGGACACAACAAAATACTATTTTAATTAGCATGTGGGATCATCATCATAGTTATTAACATCTTGGCAGATGTATTGTGGTTCATCAATTGAGCTTCAGCAGCTCGGAAAGTTTAATCAATCAAGTACTCTCAATAAGTTCTCCGTTGGTCGTGGTAATCTGATACATGTACTGTCTCAGTATACTGCTTGTTGAGAAGCTTTTTCGTTATGCCTGTCCATAGCTGTGGAGATCTGCCGCGTTGGCGTTGACTCTGAGGCCTTCCTTGAACTACCAACCGCTCTATTTTGTGATCACTTCGATGGATATGACCAAAGAACTTTAAGATTCTAGTGTAAACAGTTCTAGAGAGACGCTGATTTAATTTCATCTGGAGCGAGATATTTGTATAGCGAGCCGTCCATGGAATTCCAAGCAGTCGTCTTCATGTCCACATTTCAAAAGCATCTATACATCATCTTCTAATTCTCTGTCCATGACTCGCATGCATAGTAAAATATGGGAAAGAACAGAGTAAAATGAGTCTCTTCTTGTTTGTCATAGTCAGGTGACGATCACGCCAGACCCCGTTTAGTTCAGTAATTGCTCACTACTATAGTAGCTTTCAAAAGCAGTAGATAATATTAAAGAGGTGCAATTGGTTTTCCCTGCAGTCTACAGTTAAACAAGATGACAAAATAGAAACAGAAAAACATGAGTTTTATGCCAACCGCAAAAAGGAAATTCTTGCTTTGATTTAAAGAGGATGCAATCCCACAAAGTAAGAGATGAAGAAGCGGAACTTTGACAGAACAAGAAAGAACAGTGCAGTATGTTGTAAATACTATTTGACATGTACATGTATATATTAGGGCGATAAACGTTTTTATTTTTTATTGAACTGGTTTGAACTAACAAACCAACTAACTTTTCCAAAAAAAACATCTAAAATTTCTCCAGAAATTTAATGCTATAATGAGATTTAAATATGAGTTTTGGGTTGGATGGACAGTTTTCTATCTTATAGTTTATTTTTATGAACGAGAGAGTAATTAGCATAATTTTAAGTGGTACCTCCGACCACTCCATGGGCGTGCTCAAGATTAATTGAAAAATTACTTTGAATAATTGTAAAAAATAAATGAATTATTTCAGTGTAATAAAGTGTTATGTGTATGTAAACAAAAGTGACCTCTTTTATCACACACTATATTAGAACTGACTGGACTACATTAAAAAGGGTTTTAAAAAATTCACATTTTTTTTAATTTTTAAAAATTACAAAAGAGAAAAAGAGTTTTTAAAACCGTCTAAGGTATGTTAAATAGATGAATAAAAATATTAATATAAAACTTACAGCTACTTGTTACAAATCCAAATCAGATTCAGAAGATGAACTTTCAGAACCAAGATTTATAATAACTGGCTCGATCATTTTATCAGTAATATTGTCCAGCTTCCACATTTTTTCCTCTTCTTTAATAGTGTGATTTACTGCCTTTTTCCAGTTTTCAGGTTTTACATTATTTACGGCCTCCAAAAACAACTGTTTAACATCATGAATTTTAAAAGTGGTATTTTTTCTTGAAACTTCACTCTTTATCTGTGCCCATACCAGTTCAATCGGGTTTAATTCACAATGATATGGTGGGGATCTAAGTACTGTCATTCCACGATTTTTGGCAATTTCATCAATTTCGTATTTTTTAAAATTTTTCTTTATGAAGGGCACACAACGAATAAAGTTCCTTTCTTATAGATCCGGGATGGTACGTAATATTTTTTGAACTCAGCCAATTCTGCAAGTCTTTTTTTAACCACTTGGTTGTGGGCAGTCCTTCTATAAGTCTGGAGTGATAACTTGCATTATCCATTACTATTACACAGTTCTTAGGAAGAAGATCTATCATTTGTTCGAACCATTCTTGAAAGACATCAGCGTTCATGTCTTCATGGTAGTCACCGGTACGAGTTGATTCAAAAGTTAATAAACCACCTTCAACAAAACCGTCTGAACTGCCAATGTGTACTATTATCAGCCTGCGTCCCTTTCCTGATGGTGGGTTTAAACCAGTAGATAAGTTATTTACAAAAGCGTGCCTTTGACTTGTAACAGTTTCATCCTGCCAAAATTTATTTGGTGTATGACCCTCGTTGATCCATGTTTCATCAAGATAAAATATTTTTCTTTTTTGGTTTCTCATTTCCTTTATGGTTCTTAGAAAATGTCTTCTCCATATGACAATATCGCTTCTTTCTAATAAAATAGACTTTCTGGGATTCTTTTTCCAGCGGAAGCCTATTTCTTTTAAAAGTTTCCATAACGTACTTCGACTCATTTCTGGGTAATCCTTATCATCTCGAACTGAGACAAGAACTTTATCCAATGTTGGAAATTCTTGTCTAAAGAAGAATTCATGCACTTTCCGTCGAAGGTCCTTCTTTAAAATGATATTCTATTTGAAATTTTGGTTTCCCTAGGAGCATTACGTGGCATTTGAAAACTACCACATTTCTCTTCTTTAATAACTCTGTAAATCGTAGATTTCCCAACACCAAGTGTACTGCTAACTAACTCAACGGTCTCATCAACACTTTCACATAAACGTTTGTCTGTAAATGATTTAAAACAATTAAATATTAATGTTTTTTCATTAACTGTTAAAGGACCAATTTTTCGGCGTTTACACGGCACTTCCAAATTTTCCATAACACTAGTATAACACAATAAACTGCACCTTGCAACTGAAGTACCTACTTTTAGTGAACTGTTAAGAATTTTGAATACGCCACTTGGACCTTCCTACAAAATGGAAAAACCCACTATCACATTTTCTGTGGAATAAGTTTAGAAGGTAATTATCTAGTCAATTACTGTCGTAGATTCCTGGAATTAAAGAATTAAATGTTTGATTGTTTGAAACCCTTACTTCGTGGAATGCACTCATTTCAGATAAAATAAAACGTTTTATTTTATCTAAAGAATTAAACTTTATTTTGCAAATAGGTAGGTACTTATTAAACTTTTATTGGTTATATATAACCAATAAAATAAACATCTTACATTTCTTGCAAATTCATTAGTACCTGTTAACCTCCATCACTCCGACACTGGCAACCTTATTTAGGGATTAGTAACCCTCACAAGTATTGTATTCTATTCTGCTCCAACCTTTATACCTGGTGGTCATACTCAATTTAAAATTGTTTTTCCTATATACTTCTGTAAACTTGTTGACAAATATCTGTTTTTCATTGAGTCACCCGTATCAACAGTTTAGGGATTTGCATACATAATTTATTGTTTTATTACTCTCTCATACATAAAAAGACACTATAGAACACGAATTATTGTGAAGCAGTTTCAGTTTTTGTAAAAGTTATCAAAGCTATCATTGTCTTCTTAATCTAAACTGCTATGCGCGCAATATGGTTATTGCTTTATTTTGTAACTTTTTCGAAATCACATCGAAGAAGGTCCATTGTATCCTATTGGTAAATAATAATAAGTCTAGTCTAGTATTTTAAAAAAAATGTTATGTTCGTAAGCTATTGCCAATTTAAAATAACAGAGCTCGTTAATCCATAAAGTAAATAAGGTTAAACTGCAATAAAAAAATACTAATTTACTAAAACGGAAACGGCAAGAAAACAATTGGTTCGACCAGATGTGGCCCTTGCTACGCCTACTATGTTCAAAAGAATTCCAGATGTACACTTGACTCGTCTGTTTAGGTTAACTATTAGATTACAACATAACATCTGGAGACGAGCAATATCCGTGCATGTTGGGGGTGACTGGAGTAATAATGACTTTTTAAAAAACCATATTTTTAGTTTTATTGATCATGATTAAAAATTAAAAGCAGCACAAGATAAAGAGAAAAAACTTTTAAAAAGTCCATTTTGATTATATTATTTTATGAATTCTACAATTTTAATTTATATATATCGTCGGCTTACAAGCGAAACACTAAGTCAAAAAATATAGTTTTGAGATAATCGTGTTTTAATTTTTTTTAAAAAACAGTTTGATCAATTTTTCACATTTAAAACTTTTATTTGTTGTTTTGTAATTATACGAAAGTTTTCATAAAGTATTAATAATGATTACTGACGAGGAGAAGTAAATTATATATTACCAAATTATTAATTTTTGTTTAATTTTTCGATTTGAATACGTTGACTTAATGTTTTTTACATGTAGCATTTAAATTAGTGTGTTTTACTTGTATAATTTTGCTATAAAAGTATGACTTACGTGTATTTTTTTTTATTTACTTACTGTCATACGATTATTGCAGGCTTCGTTTACATTGTAAATAATACAATAACTTTTGCTTATATAAGTTTTTACTTTTTTCATGTATATTTTTCACAAAACAAGAACATTATTAAAAAAAAAACAGGTATAACAAACAAAACGTGTATAACAAAAAAAAATTATGCTTCTAATTTTCAAAGTCTTCTTCGTCAGAGTCCTTTTCAGCTGACTCCGCAGTTTGGTCTCGAACAGAAGAAGAACTTGGTAGATTTTTGAACCAGGTATGGAGCGCTTGCGGAACTTCTAACGTTAATATTTTCATATTCGTCGTGAAAATTATACTTGTACTGTAGAATGTTAGGAAACTGTTTCTCATACTTAAAACACTTTACCTTTAACCAGTTGACCGTTTGCCCTTTTTGATCCTCTTTCTTATTAACAATAGTATATTGTGCAAGTTTTTTGTTGCCCTTTCTGGCCATTTTAAAGACATTTTCATATTCGTGAACACTAAAAAATCTCCACATTTTTTTTGGCACTTTCAATAGCGCTATGCATGGAATCTACTTCCATATAGGAGTGTCCACTTTCCATGAACTTTTGCTCAATTATCCGAAGACATCGGATGATTTTTAACAATATGTAAAAGCAGAGCAGATACTTGAATATTTCTGTTCCTGTCCTACACACGTATCTGAAAAAATCGTTAGATGTTCTATATCAGATAATGAATTAATGTACATTCCTAGGCAAGTACCAATTTCACAGCTTCCACTCTTACCATTGACTTCGGTCCAAAAATAACAGAATGCCTCATTTGGTGGAGCAGATTCCTAAATTGTAAAATATAGAGGTTCAGCTTTCTAAGATAATACAAGAGACTTACTTGCAATGATGGAATTTGTAAAACGCTTTGCATATCCACATGTATTTGATTTAAATTTTTTATTCTTTTTCGATACTTCTTTTCTGAATTTTTTTCTTTCATTGCAGCCTCTTTTCTGTCTAAATGACTCCTAAAATTAAGCTCCATCGCTTCTTTTTCTTGTTGCGATGCTTTTGTGTATTCCTTACAGGTCAAACATTGGTCTTTCTTAGGTTTGAAAAATGATATATTAAAATCCTTGCAAAAGATTCGCCTATAAGTTATCTGACTTAAGCTTGGCAAATTAATCTTTACACTTTTTAACGAACAGGTCATGTATTTTATTAATATTAAGATTGCAATCTAATAAAGTATTTTCGAAGATTTTCTAGTGTAGTGACTTTCTGCAACAGGAAAGCTTTCAATGTGTTTTTTTGCTCTTATTCTTGTTTCCACTGAAGTTTTATTGCCAGGAATCCTACGGCCCCTTCTGTCTATTCCACTATATTCGCCTTTTATTTTGCTCTTTACAGGCATTAATTATAGGCATATTAGAAATAGACAATGTTTTACAAAAAAATTTCTGACACACTTGTACTTTTCTTTCCCATATTTGTGAAAAAATAGGTTTTTGCGTTGGATCACATTTTGCTATTTTCTCCTTTTCTAGGCCTGCGACTCTTTACTTCATTGAAAGCACATTCAATAATATAAAATCTTTCTGACTTTGAAATGACAACATCGCATAAGTTTGACATAGCAACTTCCGGTTCTCTTCAGAAAAGTTATTTTGGCACTTAAATCGACATTTAGAGCAATCAACCGCTTTTGGAATTTTAGGAGCTTTCATTCTACCAGTGGTACTTTTGTAGGGTTTTCCTTCAACTCGTTTGCTTTTTTCAACATTTCTTTTCCACACAGATAGTCTTGGGGTGTTCCATCGGCTTCTTTTAGGTCCTACTTGACTATTTTTATTTAAATTTGTTTTTTCCTCGGCTGCTGTAGAGTTTCCTTCGTTGGTATCTAAATTATCACTTTCATTACCTGATGGAATATAGTCGCTATCCTCCATACATATCATCAGAATCTTGGTCACTTATTTGAGGAGGACCTGACTGAATATCTTGACAAAAATTATCAGAATTTAGGCTCACGTCCTTTGTTTATCGCTGTAGGTAGTTCGACAGAAAATTTTATTTTTCTTACAGAAATTAATTAATAAATACACGCAAAATTCAAAACTGTTAACGAACTAATCACGCAAAACACTGGAACAAAACTGACAAAACCTATGCAATATACCCAAACAAATAATTAATTTTTTGCAAGATTGGACAAGTTGCTCTGCGTAAGTCAGTTGGTAGGTTCATTCGTAGTCAAGTGAAATACATTAAGTCACTTAGTGAGTTTTGCCTGAATCATATATAGTTTTTGAGACTTAGTGAGAAACATGATAATTATAAAAATAACCGTCTTTGTTATTGTATGACTTAGTGAGTTTAACCAGTCTAAAGAGTAAAAACAATACAATAAAATGCTGCAAATAACTCAAAAGTGAACAAAATTGACTTAGTGTGTTTCGCTTGTAAGCCGACGATATAACAATAACGAGTAAATATTTGTATATTTAGAGATTAATTGCAAACATCTGTTGCAATCTGGTAACTGGTAGTTTGAGGATTGCCAAATCTTACCGCTAATCTATCAAAGGGCAATTTCCAAAAAATCTCTAATAATTAACTGTAATTAATCTCAAAAGAAACAAATATTTACTCGCAGTTGTTATATATACAATAAAAATTGCAGAATTAATAAAATAATATAATTAAAATGTACTGTTTAAAAGTTTTCTCTCTTTCTATTTGAAGCATACAATATATACGTTATAATACATGTCAACACTACCAAACCGAAATATTTTGTTCCATGGTTGACAGTTGCGGCTATAATCAGCTTGTACTTTCGTTAATGTTAACCCGTTTTTCTGTGATCATGTCACTTACAGTAAGTATTATGATTAAGATTAATTTCGGTATTTTGATTCTCTATTGACCAATAAATCGGTCTACATGTTGATATTACTTCACATTTCTATTCTTTTATGTAACTGTTTCCATGTATATCGATGACTAGGAGATCTTTAAGAAATAGACTAGTCGCCAGTGTAGCGGTGTCTGGGGGTTCGGGAGGCTGAGACCTCGAAGGCCCTTAAGAAGACATCAAAGAGTAAAGTCGAAGGCTCAGCGCAAAGCGATAATCCTCTAAGCAATCGTCAATATGCATACCAACCTGGTAAATCTAAGAACTCTGCTTTGGATTATCTAAATAGGCTGTTCTCAATTTCAATAGAGGATAAAGAGATAGCAATGGCCGCTTGTTTAGATATTGAAGAGAAATTTAATAATGTTACCACTAACATGTAACAAGCAATGAGTAGATGAATACACACCTATGGTAATATGCAGATGAATAATGACATCTCTGGAGAATAGAATAGTAATATCCACTCTGGATAAAGCAACTATCAAGGAGAGGTTCTGTCACCTCTAATCGGGGCAACCTTGGTAGATGATCTTATCAAACATATGTCCACAAAAGACTGTTTAGGATACGCTGACGATAGTGCAATCATCGTCAGAGGCAAATTTTTCATATCCAAGCTCATTAGTCACGTTAGGTAACAATGTCAGCGAAGAGGTTAATACATATAAGGGACCGATTAAACATCTAAGATCTAATAAGATTACAAGAAAAACCAAATCTGATAAATAAAAAACCCTGATGGGGCCTGGATTGGAGATAGTAACACTCCCAAAAACCGATGAGAAAATACTAACTACCTTTAAGGAGAAAAATCCTTAGGCATTTATATAGAAGATTAATGGAAATAATTAATGAAACTGACGATATAACTTTGAAGTAACACAGTATACACAAAATCTGACATAACATTTATACGATGGGAAGTTTGCACTGAAAGAACTATGTTGAACGAATGCAGGAGAGTGAAATACCAAAGAAAATCATAAGGCAGATGCCAGTAAGAAGAAAGTCCACATAACTCAAATGTGGCTACAAGGAACAAGTGAAACAGAATTTGATAGGGCATATCTCTATTGCAGTTCTTTTTTTACATGGATTATGACTATAGGTTTTGCTTGCCACGCGTCATCATCTGATTACACATTCTTATACTCATTACTTGCATACCTCCGATTCTAAGCAGATATCCCGAACAATAAATTTTCTCTTCTAATCTCATGTAAAGCTCATACAAAAAAATAAACATTTAAAGAAATAAAATCGGAACCAGCAGAAAACGAGCACTTCAGTCCTTTCACCAGCGTAGACATTTATACGTTGCCTCTAATGCCGGGTCCAGACCAAACAGACAAAACAAAAACATTTCATGTTTCGCGACAAAGTGGCGACAAATCGAATACATTTGTTGAGACATTTCTGAACAATTTTGTTTTGTTTGCAAATTTGAAGACTTTTTCAGGTCCCGTCTCAGGTCGGTAAAGATCAAAAAGTCTGTGTTTTGTCTGTGTATTTGACGACAAGTTGTCGGCGCAGTGTGGACGCGTGTGCGTGCCAAAACGAGTTAAGCAGTAGGAGAAATAAAATGTACAATTTTTATCAAAATTAAGTGTATTTTTCTGTTACTTAGTCTCAACACAAATGTTCACTCAACTCCATCCAACTCCAACCCACAACATTTGTACTCAAATCCACCCAGCACTGACACACAACATTCATACTCAAATCCTCCCAGCATTGACACACGTTCATACTCAACTCCACCTAGCATTGACACAGATTTATACTCAAATCCACCCAACACGCAACATTCATACTCAAATCCACCCAGTGCTGACCCACAAAACTATTACTTAAATCCACCAAACATCAACACACAACCTTTATTTTCACATCCACCTAGTATTGACACAGAGCTTTCTCAGTATTCAGATCAAGAAAACGAACGAAATTGATGATGAACTTTTTGAATGTAAAAATAAATAGACTTTATTATTTTGCATGTAGTATATACCTATCGTCAACTTCTTTTGTATTAAACATTTAACCAATAAATATGGAGTTTATTTTAAGGGATATTAACAGAAAAATAGTAATGAAAAAAGTTTAACATACCTGTACATAACCACTAAGACTGTTAATTAAAGCTTTACATACTTCAGGTATTATTACAGATATTGATTGCTTTGATACTTTTGAAAGATACATTAGGCTGTGGTAGGAATCACCTGTTGCTAAAAATCTTAAAGTGATTGCTAACCTTTCTGTTACACTCATAGCATTTCTAAAGTTAGTATGTCTTTTTGCAACTGCAGGACCAACAAGGCATATTAGATTCTCAAAATCTTCGGTGGACATTCTTAAAAAATTTTTGAAGCTTGATCGAATTTCACCACTTAGTCCAATATCATCTGCTCGCAACTGAACTAACAATTTGTCTATCGAACAACTTTCTCGCATTTTTAGGCTTGGTCTAATCCAAAAACGTTGGGTTTTCTTTTAGCAACCTGGGATGATGATGAGAGCAAAAAAAAAACTTGGGGCTAGCAATAAATCTTATGGTTAACCAACACTAATCACAACAACAACGTCACCAACTGAATTTGTTTTTATATTTTGTTGTTCTGTTGTGGACAGTTTGTCTCAATTTTGTTTTGTCTTTAGACGACAAATTTTGTCGCCGTTTATCGTCGTTTTGTTTCAGAATTGTGTTTTCCTTTTGTCTGCTTGGTCTGGACCGGCATAAGACTTTATTTCTGAAAAAAAAAACAGGAGGTTTAACGACGTCAACTCTGAATTCTATTAAATTATGAAAATGGCTTAGACGTTCAAAAATAATAGCTCTATACAATCAAAGTAAACCAACCGGTCATCCAAAAAGTTATCGACCAATTACTTTGCTGTGGATAACGTACAAATTACTAGAAAGACTAATCTCCAATATAATAAGAAATAAGTCTTACAATAATAATTGAAGCTCTTCTAACTGAACATGTAGTAAAAACAATAATAAAAAAGTTATTTTTCTTTTAGCTTTCTCTCAAACCTTGGTATAATAGTGAATTGGATTACCAAAGTAGTTAAATTAATTAAATTTATTGTTTTTATTCCCTTATAACTAGTTTGCAACTGATGCGTTTTTAATTGACATTAAAGATATAATACAATTTTAATGTCGTTGTCCTGTCTTCCCTACCATAAGTATTTCCCCTTATCGTCCATGTCCCTGAATCTCAATTCTAAGCCAACTGTGTTCCAATTTGGGATAATTTTACAGTTGTACCACATGGCGTGGACCGGAAGGGTAAAAACAGATTACAGACAAGTGTATATCTAGTCGTAAAAAAGGAAATTGTACTAGTGTGGTCGGAAGATGTCTAAATTTGGAATCAATATACACAAGGTGGAACAGACGCTCTCCTTAATCTGATAAATTTACTATTTCTCTGTTTTAAATATTTAAATTATTTTAGAAATATTTATTGCTATTTTGTAATTTGCGACTATTTTGGATTAGGGGTAAAGCTTTGACTTCAACGATCCGCTGTGCGGAGACAATTAATAGCAAGGGCTATAGCGGTATAAGATGGTCAAAAGTCACTTGTGCTTTCAATAAAGCATATATAAACATAACTTCATACAAATTTTTAGCTTCCCATAGCCCATAGAACCTTTTAAATCTAATAAAGAAGACTTTTTTTGACTTTATTTTTTTCTGCACGCAATTTTGCTTTAAGCTATCTGAAAAATTAATGGAGATGTATCTTTTTAATACAACATAGCTTGATTTTTTTCAAATTTTATATTGAAAATTGAGCTCAGGAAAAATCATTGAAATTTTCAATAATTTTTTAGGTTATTGTAAATTAGGTGAAATTGTAAAAAATAATCACGCAGTTTTACGTCGCTTAACTGATATTGTATTTTTTTAAGTTGTCAGGAATTATCATTTAGGGGACATGATGAATCGGGGCATTCGTTAAATTAAGGTAATTATCCAGAACTAATAAAAATGTTTAAGAAATACGATTGGAATTACTGACATTTAGCGGTGTATCTCAAACAATCCAGAATGAATTATTAAAAGAATTAATTAGTTACATTTTAAGTAACGTTATTGAATCTGAGATTCAGGAAACTATTTGCTTTTCACTAGAAGTCAGAAGTAGATGAAACTATCGATATATGTTATTCACAATTATCAATTGTACGATACGCGTTACGTGTAATATTGAACTGTTTTTATAAGTCTAATTTATTAACTTTATTTATTATAAAATGTTCTAACACTTAGTTTATTAGAGTCTTTATTTATTTATTACAGTCGTACACTTATTACTAAAAACTAGAATACAAAACTACTTTAATTTATATTATTTATTTACAATATTTATTTTCAGACTATTTACACTAATATAATTTATTTCCGCGTTACAATTCAACGACTCGTTACCATTATTCAGACTCTATATATATATATATTATATATATATATATATATATATATATATATATATATATATACATTATTGTGATATTCAAAGTCTTAGTGCGCCCAGCAATTAATTAGCTAATCAATTAATTAATTAATAAAATTTTTTTTAAAGATATGATTATGATTCTATCACACTTTTTAATTCTCTTATCTCAGGTTATATTCGTGCTTCAATATCTATGCTTTACATGTGAAAAGTAAGGTCCAAAGAATACCGGAATAATAAAAAAACATATATGATATAACACTATATATTGAAATAAAAATAATGAAATAAAATTCACACTCAAATGTTTTCAATAAACAATATCTCATATAATGATTCTCAAAATTTTGTTCTACGTACGTGAAACTTCAAAATTAATGGTACAAATAATATAAATTAAAATCTCAAAATCCCAATTATTATTCTAAATCTCCTAATCAAAATATTTATATCTTTTCTAAAGTAATTGTAAAAATTGTGTTATCAATAAAAGAAAAACTGCAGAAAAACAAAAACTATCTCTCTCTGATGATGAGTGGTCCAAATCCTTGTTCCTTGTAGCCTATACTATCTATTCTTAGCAGCTCCCTAGGTAATCAGCAATCTTACAACAAATTGTTGCAAGTTTATCGTCCTTAATGATCTCCTTCAAATGCACGAATCATTCAAATTATGCTAGCCTCTTCTCCTCTCGATAAACTGAATCTCTCGTTGGCCTGAGTGAAAAATGACTCTTGGAATATCTTCTCTTTACGATACTCTGAATCTCTCGTTGGCCTGAACAGTGACTCTTGGAATATAAGTAGAAAAATATGACTTACAATATTTTGCTGAATCAGCTTCTGTCAGATACACTAACTCCACAAAACTCACTAACATTCAACACTACTGCTTGCTA
Source organism: Diabrotica balteata (assembly GCA_918026665.1). Lineage (NCBI taxonomy): Eukaryota > Metazoa > Arthropoda > Insecta > Coleoptera > Chrysomelidae > Diabrotica > Diabrotica balteata. The sequence goes on from OU898280.1 coordinate 123,665,072, forward strand.
CCTCTCGGGAACCACCAGAGAACAATGACTGTTCGCCTTGCATACTTGGAAAACCAACTGACTATCTGTCATTTTTTCTTCAAAAACTAACTAAAGTCTCATTCTCAAACCAACCATCCCACCTTTTTCAATCTCATCCAATCAAAACGCGTCATACATCTCCCATTTCTTCATTTCGATAACACAAACAAATTTTTACCTACAATTATAAAATTTCCTAAAACTTATTTACAAACTAATCTTTTTCTACCAATTCTTATGAACTAACAAAAACATATCTTTCTAAAATCTATTCTATTGTCCTAATTACTGCACAAATTTATTTGGAAAACCCGCTTCCATTGTCTAGGATTTCACTTAAGCCCATTCACGTCACTCAAATATATTTTACAAAGAAAATAATTTATGCATATCTTACGTTTTGTTCAATATAGGTAATCCAAAGATAAAAGACTTTCATTCTTCGAAATGTTTGTAGTTTATTATTCGATTTATCTGAATTATTTTAATTTTTAGAACTTTGAAATATTTTAAGCAAACCAATATTTTTCTCGATTTTACATATCATAACAATATATATTAAATATACGTTATTCCAGAGTTCCGTAGAATTCGGCTGGCGACCCTTGAACTCTCTCGAATAGCATGGAAAGAAGACAGGTTTAATCGTAGGGGAAACTACTAGAAAAATACTTGAAAAAAAACAGTTTAGGTTATGAGTTATATTTATTATAACAATATTTATGAGAGGTTTTACAGACGTGAGTAAGAGCCATAAGGCAGAATATATTTTTGGTATTTTAAAGGACAGATTAAAATTTTTTTATATCAAAAATAAATTGGTAGGGCAAACTTATGACGGCGTAGCCGTGATGTCTGATTAATTGAATGCTCTCAAGGCAAAAATTAAAACTATTGCACCGCAAGCTTTATTATTTACTGTCATGTGCATAGATTGAAGTCTTTTTTACCTATCTGAGGAGACAAAAAATACCTTGCCGACCTTGTCTCTAAAGCCACGAGCCCCCACTTCGTAATTGATTCACATGCACTTTATTGTTAGTTATATTACAAACCTAACATGATTGTTTACAAAAAATCTGTTCGAAAAAAATGAAAATATTTTTAATGATAAGTCCCATTCATGAAACGAATTTAATATCACGAAATTAAGGTGGAAAATATTTTCCAATCATCGTCACGTTACTTATGGAAATCGATAGATAAAAAATAGAGACAAAATTGCTAATAGTAAACATAAATTTGAGATGTCATTATTTTATAAATAATTTTGAGAAAATTTACAAAACCGAAGTTCTCAGGTATTACTACTCATTTACTTACGATAGGATTATATAATCTTATATACTAAAACGCTAAGCCCTTTTCTTGTCCACCACTTTACTCAAAAACCATATTAGATAATTAAAATATTTTTTCGGAATATTATTAGTAATACGTATGAGACTGTCAAGATATACTTTTGGTACAAAACTTCACTTCCGGTTTTGAGATGACCGGAAGTTAAATTTACTTTAAGTTTTAGACCCCACAATGTATATATGGATCGAAAGGTCTCTTCTTCTTCTTCTTAGGGTGCCTGTCCGTTCCGAACGTTGGCGATCATTTTGGCTATGATGATTTTGTTGGTTGCTATACGAAATAGCTGTGTTGAGGTCTTTCTATACCATGCTCTCAGGTTAGCAAGCCAGGATATTCTTCTTCGTCCTAGGGCTCTTTTTCCTTCAATTTTACCCTGCAAAATGCATTGGAGTAGCTCGTATCTGCCTTGATTTCTCATAATATGTCCCAAGTACTCCAGCTTACGGCTCTTCACAATGTTGACCAAATCCGCGGTTGTGTTCATCCTCCGCAGTACTTCTTCATTGGTGACTTTGTCTGTCCATGGTATCTTCAGGATTCTTCTGTATAACCATAATTCAAACGCCTGAAGTTTTGATAGAGTTTTCGCCTTCAATGTCCACGTTTCTACTCCATACAGAAGCACTGAGTATACGTAACATTTAAGGAGCCTTATTTTTGTTTTCAGGGTGAGGTCATGGCTTTTGAACACAGAGCTCATAGCCAAGAATGCACTTTTGGCCTTTCCGATGCGACATTTAATCTCTTGGGTATTGTCCCACGACTCATTGATTATAGTTCCCAAGTAATTGTATTGTGAGACACGTTCAATTCTCATTTTGTTCACATACAGATTTGCTCCAGTTATGTTTTGCTTGCTCATGATCATTAGCTTGGTTTTGCTGGTGTTTATATCCAGTCCATAGGTTCTACTTGTTTCTGTTATTTTGTTCATTAAGTTTTGCAGCCCTTCTATGGTATTGGAAAACACTATTGTATCATCTGCATACCGCAGGTTATTAAGCTTGACTCCATTTATTGAGATGCCTTCATCAATATCTTTTAGGGCCTCTTCAAAAATGTGCTCCGAGTACAGATTGAATATCAGTGGTGAAATTATGCAGCCCTGTCTCACTCCTCTTAAGATTTTGACTTGTTCTGTATATTCTCTATCTATTCGGAGTACCGCTGATTGATTCCAATACAGATTAGCTATAATTTTTAAGTCTTTTCCATCAATCCCTGTCCTCTTCAGCACTTCCATCATTTGTTCATGCCTGACTCTATCGAAAGCCTTCTTGTAGTCAATCAGGCATGCAAAAACATTACAGCTGACATCTCTACATTTCTGAAACAAGATCTGCACGCCAAACAAAGCTTCTCTCGTACCAACGGCGTTCACAAATCCAAACTGATTGGGCGCAATTTGTTCCTCGCATTTCCGGTAAATTCTTTTGTGGATGACCTTTAAAAACAGCTTCAGCAGATGGCTCATTAGGCTTATTGTTCTATAATCTTCACAAACTTTTGCTCCTGGTTTTTTAGGCAATGGTACGAACTCCGATTTGAGCCACTCTACAGGTATTTTTCCTGTCTTGTATATTTCATTAAATATATCAGTTATTATTTTTACTATTAATAGCTTCAGCAGTTCTGCAGGAATTTCATCAAGGTGTCTTTCCATCCTTCATTTGTCTGACGGCTGACGTTATTTCTTCTGGTAGGATTTCGGGACCTAAACGGTGGGAAAGGTCTCGTCGAGACGAATCTAAATATGTACTTCCAGTTGCGATCCGACACCGGAAGTGACCCGAAACGCGCATAAAACGTCAAGATAGAGCAAATCTGACACCGGATTCGTGATCAGCAAAATTAACTGCTAAATGATATCCATGTCGACATTTGATGAACTAAAAATTGCATTCCGGTTTTGAGGTCGACTTCCGGTTTTGTTTTTATTAAAAAGTAAAAAGTAAAAGTTTACATAACTCCCGGTGCCAAGCAAAAGTTTTCAGAAAATGGAGACATTGTAACAAAAAACATTGTTTTCGACGAAATATTTCGTGATATTTAATACACTTTTTACTTGCATTATTATTGATGAATGTTATGTATATTCTTGCTTATATTGTTTGTATTGATCTCTTAATTTTTCTTGCAAAATAAAAATTTCATTTAAAAAACTCGATGTCGAGTTGGTCCGCTAGTTCATTTACTAATCGAATAATAATTTATTTTCATTTTTAAAAACCAGACTGTTGTAGTTAGCGTGTAGGAAAATTAGAACCACCAATTAAACAGAACCCGTTTGTGAATTATTAATGATATGAAGAAAACAAATAATGTAATATGTCGTGCTGAGATATTTTTGGTTGTGTAACTTACAGTAGAAATAAAACAAGGGAACACCTGATGCGAAATATTTTCAAATTCCTATCGGCTGTAAATTTTTGTGTAATTTGCCAACTCCTACGAAAATAGATAAGCTTAAAAATAAACAGTGCTTTGTTCAATCGTTCCTGCTGAACAAACTAATAAATTTAGAGCAGATTTTAACAGGAACGTATTTGAATTGTTTTAAATATTTTGTACTATATTACTGCAGTCATCAGGATGAAAATGCCACTAAACCTCTAAAAATCATACAAAAAAGCTGAAATATGCCGAGAATGACAATTTTGAGACCCCAAAAAGATGCAAAAAAGTTTGCCACTCTTACCCCGGGCTTCCCCCTAAACGTCTCCTCTAAAACAAAAATGTTTATTAGCACTTTTCTGTGGAATGAACCGTTCTCTTGGAAAAAACGGTTGAAGCGACCAGCGATTCTAAATGTCAGTTACGCGCGCGAAATCAATTTTAAATAAAATTTTTATCAACCCTACGGTAAAAATTCGACATCTTTTTATCAGAGCGTCTTATCCACAAAAATAAAAATGCGTTTTAAATGAGAAGAGAGCAGCTTTCGTACACATTTTTTTTTTATTTTGCCGCAATTGCAGTTCCTATAAAGCTGTTAAGTGATAAACGTTGCGCGATTTTTGCCATTTTTTACGATTCTCATAAAATATCAATAAAATTTATCACTGACATTGATCGATCACTATGGAATTTTCATTACTGGGTCCTAGTGGACTGGCGGTGTGTACTCAGTGTTTCTGTACGGAGTAGAAACGTGGACATTGAAGGCGGAAACTCAATCAAAACTTCAGGCTTTTGAGCTGTGGCTATACAGAAGGATCCTTAAGATACCATGGACAGACAAAGTCACCAATGAAGAAGTACTGCGGCGGATGAACACAACTGCGGATTTGGTCAACATCGTGAAGGGCCGTAATCTGTTGTCATTGGGACATATAATGAGAAATCAAGGCAGATACAAGCTACTTCAATGAGAAGAAGGGTCCTACTGTTAGAAGCTAATCTTCAAAACCTATAATATGAAATTTCGATTTTGAGTTCTGGCAACAAATATAAAAAACGTTGAATTTAAACTTTCACATTACAAACAATCTAAAACATTTAAAACTCCTTCTTTTCAATTTCACAAGTACGTTTTTCAAAACTACAGAGATTCAGCTACAAATTCCATTGGTATAAGTTTTGAAGATTAGATGATTAGGCTCTAACAATGAAAATTTCACAGAGACTCGTTAATGAAAGTGATAAATTTTATTGACTCCACGAGAATTGTAAAAAATGGCAAAACTCGCGCAACGGTTTATTTTTTTTAATTTCTGACATTTAAAATCGCCGGTCGCGTCAAGCGTTGTTTTTGAGAGAACGGTTCATTCTATAGAAAAGTTTAAATTAACATTTCTGTTCAAAATTGTCTTACATTTTTTGTTTGAAACATTTTTCTCTAGGACGTATAGCTTCTTGGTAAATTGATGTTTTACATTTTTCCCACTACGAGCCTGAGGGTAAAAATGTCAAACTTTTTCGCGTCATTTTGGGGTCCCAAAATTGACATTCTTAGTAAAAATTCAGCTTGTTTATATGATTTTTAGAGGTCAAATCTCTGAACACTGGACTATATGTTGAAACCTCAATACTCCGGGAGTATTGGATTTTAGGAAGTGTAGAACTTACGAATTTCAGAGGAACTGGAAGAGAAGTGATGAAAAATACTAAAAATATGGCTAAGCTCAGAGGAACAAATTTAAATGGCCAAAGAGACACTAAATCTCAAGTGAGTGTTCGGGCTAGCTTCAATGCACTGAATTGTGGCTTTAAAGATATAAAGCAGATAGCAAGGATAATGAGCTAATGAGACAAGAAACGAAATGAGACCTGTTAATATCAAATGTGATACAACTAAAGAAGGTCACTGGGAATAAATTTATAGAAAAAGGACGATAAGAAGAGAAGAAGAAGGGCGCCAACTCAACGATAGTTGAGATTTTGAAGTAACAAATGACTGGAAACAAATGATTACTGGAGATAATAACCTGAAATACAAAATACTAAATACTAATCTTGTCTTGCTATATTATATACTGGTTAGTAGAAACTGAAATAAAACTCAAAATAGTATCAATAAATATATTTATAAAAATGTGTATATAGATATATAGGTATTAACAATTTACATATAATGCAAAAACTAAATAACAGTGGTAGTGGGTGTGTAAAGATACAATAGGACCGAATAGCCCCTCAACAAGCGAATAGTCACTACCACTGGCCAAATAAAGTATGAAATATTAGTAAAAACCTAGAATAGTCCGTATGATAGCCAAAGTCTTAACACTAAAAGTTAGTAATTTAATTTAACTTAGTTCTACTAGAATGAGATACAAGTGACACTATGGTAAAGATATCAAAATTGATAAATCTAGTATCATTTATATCATATATTATACTATATAATACATATTTAAAAAAAAACACATGAAATTTATTTCCCTCCCCCAATATCTCAAAATTATATTATATCAAAATGTATTTTATCAAAATGGATTATATCAAAAAGTGAGTTTTGGTCAGTACTCTTGAAATCCTATTTAAAAACCTATTTAAACATGAAATGTATTTTCTCTCCCCAATATCTTAGAATTATATTATATCAAAAAATGTAATTACCTGATCATATGCATATGAAAAGTGTACACTACTAAATAGAAAGTAACAAAAAGGTTAGACAGTCAAACAACTTATCTTTACAGCACTATAAGTCCATAGGAAAACTCCTCTTGGCACGGCTATATCAGTTTGTGGCTGTAATGACAAATCCCATGGGAGTCTGAGGGTCGTCAAACCAGGAACTGGTCTCTCTGCTCCGATATGATTCTATGATATGATAGTTGCTAACTATTTAATAAATTCAGTTACTATCTAATATCCTTGAGGAAATATTCTCAAGTGAATACTCTCAAGTGACGGAATATGGAGCCGCAGCACGCAAAAAAAATCTTCCTTTATGTGGAACTCTTGTTATAAATGAATCTTGACTTTTTAAAAAAAATTACTTATTATTATTATTATTACTGAAATATATATATATATATATATATATATATATATATATATATATATATATATTATTTTATTCTTGTATTAGATTGTTTCATTTGCTCCAACTCCGTCACTTTGAATGTGAGAAAACCTCACTCGCTTTGCGTGGCTGCGTAGTATGAGCGTATGAGTTCTTGACCAAAACTAACGGCCTCCCACAAACTCGACCAATCTTCCTTTCAAAGCGATCCCTGCGCGTGTGTGAAGAAATGTCGATTTAAAAATCGATCGCGGGCGGGTCATAAGAAATTTCGTGAGGGGTTTTACTAATACAATTTTTAACTTGTATAATATTGGAGTAATCAGTAGCGTAAACGCTACAATGTGTGTACAAGGATTGTACGATAACTGTGAGACCTAACAAAAGAAACGCAAGCTTTTTCTAAACAACAGCTCCTTTTTTAAGGAAAAGAAAGAAGGAAAAGAAAAAGCTATCATGAAGTTAATAAAACTTACATTGAAGTGAAAAACTTCTATTGTAAAATGGTCTATACCGATTTCTTCTTCTTCTTCTTCTTTTTATATAGACATGATCTGTCTGTTTTTCAATGTGCCTCCAGTAAGTTGTCGTTCTCTGCCATCGTCTTCGTGGTCTTCCTACTGATCGTCTTCCTATTGGGGAACCGTCTCTTGCCGTCTTTACTACTCTATTTGTTCTCATTCGGCTTATAAGTTCCATTCTACTCTTCTATTTTTTACCTAGTTCTTAATGTTCTCCACCTTGCATCTACGTCGTATATTTGTACTTTTAGTTCTGTCCCATAGTGTCTTATCATCAATTATTTTTCTAAGTTTTTTTATCTCTGCTCTTTCTAACATCCTTTTTGTCCTCTCTGTGTCAGGTCTTGTTTTTGCCGCATGTGTCATCATTGGTCTAATGACTGTTTTGTAAATTCTGCCTTTCGTTTCTTTCCCGTTATTCTTATTTCTACATATTGTTTCATTCAGGCACCCTGCGGCTCTGTTTGCTCTATTCACTTGATCTTCCACTTCAGTTTCGAGCTTTCCGTAGCTAGATAATGTGATGCCTAGATATTTAAACTTCATCACTTGTTCTATTTACATCTCCAATTTACATCTTAGTAAATTTGCTGTTATAACCGTGCATTTTGTCTTTTTTGGGGAAATTAACATGGTAAATTTTCTGACCGTTATAATAAATTGTTGCAGCATACGTTGTAAATCATCTTCACTATGAGAGAGTAGTATTGCTTGGTCTGCATAGTAGATTAATTTAAGTTGTTTTTCTCCCATTTGGTATCCTGTTTTAGTTCTTACTTTTTTTTATTATTTCATCCATAATCGGGTTGAATATTAGAGGACTCAGGGAGTCTTCCTGTCTTATTCCATTGCCAGCTTCAATAGTGTCGGTTAGTTCTTCTTCTACTTTTAGTTTTATTGTGTTGTTTTGGTAGATATTTTCCATCGTCTTGATTATTCCTAGCTCTCTTGCGTACAGAAGTGGATAACGTCTTTTAATTTGACAGGGTCAAATGCCTTCTTAAGGTCCACGAAACACAGATATGCCGGTTTGTTGTATTCTAATGATTTCTCTTGCACTTGCCTCATTATAAATATAGCGTCGGTGCATGTACTTCCCGACCTAAAACCTTTTATAATTTCATTCACTGAAAAAAAAAAAAAAAGGGTGTACAACTTAGCATAGAAGGTATGAGATTTTACCCTACTACATTAAGTAAAAGCGCCTCGTCTGCCTAGAACACTTGGCTATCCGACCAACCAGTATTAATAAAAAATGTCTCTCTTCTTCTTCATGTGCCGAGCTCGATTATCGAGCGTTGGCTATAGTAATTTTGTTGACGGCAGCTCGGAAAAGAGATGCAGAGTATCTGTTAAACCAAACTCTCAGGTTTCTAAAAAATGTCTAGAGAACTAAAAATATGTACCTTTTACCGAACATAGTAAATATGGATTCATTATCTCCGTTTTTAAATAAAACGAGCGGTTCGAATTCATATAAATATATTTATTTATAAGTTTACAGTTCGGTAATATCTTATCCACTAACTTTACCTCATAGAAGGTATGCTTATATACAAATGTTATAAAAGTTATTATTTACTAGAATATTCTGGCATAGTCCACCTCTAATTCGTTTGCTTGACGGGTCGAGGTCGAACTCTCCAGCGGTCGACAGTTCCTGTCGCTTCTAGAAGGACAGATCATCCTCGTCTCGGGCTGCAACCGTTATATGGGCTACGTAGAATGCATGTTCGTAACAATAAGTTACCTATCCTTCCGAGATACTTAACCTTTTCCGAGAATTGTAAGACTTGTTTTCATTAGTAAAGTTAGTGGTCCAGTAATCTTGGCAAGTACCAACTATCCCTGCAATTATACCAATGAAAACGTAATTGATCTAGTGGAGTACTACATTATAGTACAGTAGAGTAAAATTGCACGGGGGTTAAGTAACTTACGCGCCTTCCCACACTGCCGATTTCTACTTTACTCTACTCTAACTCTACTAATGAAAACGGACTCATTTTATAGTGCGTGTGCGGACGCATCTGCATATGTATCATCCCAAGCTGACAACACATCTGGACACATCTGTAAATCGTTTAGTCTTTGTTAATTCTTGGGAGACGCTATATCTACACGAGCATTAAAAAAATGGATGTTTATGTTGAGACCATAGCTGCCGTAACTATATGCCATATATATTTAAAACGTTGATCTGTGCTGAAAAACCGACAACAATCGGATATCTAGCAGACGCATCCGCGGCGTGATATATAAACAACAGATGATCCAATTACCCCATCTACACATCTCCAGATGCATACGTAGATGTCGTCCGCGGACGCGACTGCCGATGTGTAGAGGAGCCATTAGACGCGTGCCTTCGATCGACCCATGTGCGGAGGGCCTAACTGTACGACTCTAGAGTCTACCACTATTTTCAATTAAGTGTGAAAATGGCTACTCTACCAAGTAGAGTAGTTTGGCTAAAACATGCTAGTGTACATGACCTATAGCTTTACTAATAAAAACTTTCTTATCCTTTCGAGATACTTAAACTTTTCCGAGAATTAGTAGTGTTATTTCATTTATGTTCTCCTATTAGTGGATGAAACGAGTGCCGTTTTATTACAGTTTACTGTGATTTCATCTTTCGAACACCAGGTATTTAGTTCATTGGTTAAGGCACCTTGAATGCGATCAGCAATAATCTGTCAAACTTACCTCTAACCACTATAACTATATAGTATATCTTATAGTTATTTATCATGCATTTTTTCGCTTTAAACAAAAGAAATATGATAGGAATCTATTTTAAGAAGGAAGCAGAATATGTTGAATGAAATAGTGTAAGACAAACTAAAATCTCATATTCTGTTATTCTGTATAGATGAAACGGTCATAAAAAAGTATAAACAGTTTACGAAAAAAAAAATATTTTAACAGTAAATGTTCATATTTCACAGGCCATATTAAAAACACGCAGAAATGCGGAAAATACTACTATTATTAGCAAATAAATACGTTCCTGACTCGACAAATGTTTTGGATCATTCATTTCACCTGTTCTCTGTTTCATAAGAGATTCTCACACGACGACGTGCTATAAATATTTGTCAATTTCGTAGGCGACTAGTGTTTGTTTCATGATCTAGAAAATGAATTGCGGTGCAAGTGAACGCATATTTAATGGCTGACTCTCCTCTTTTTTGGACTGCATTTTGTTAAACACGGTGTTTTATTATTATAACAATAATGAGCCCGCCGACATTCCTCTTTGCGTGAGAACAAGAGGCTGTGTGTTTATATGTGGGAGTATACATAATCTTAGTAGAGAATACATCAACTGCACAATGTTATACCCTAATTTTAATAATCTACGTAACAAACTATAATAATCACACTAAATTGATTATTTCATATTCTCTTTATTATCTTGTTACATTTAATTTTACAATTTTTTTGTCGGAAGCCGTTATTGTTATAATCGGTTGTATTGGATTATGGGCGCCGCCAGGATTTTTTCTGAGGGTGCAATTTCTTTTAAGGGGATGCATTTGCATCTACGCATACTATTAACTAATATAAAATATAGAACTATACATTTATAGCTATGCAGTTTTTTTATGGACAGGGGGTGCAATTGCACCCCGCTGCCGGCGCACATTGCAGTAAATTGGCTTTGTTAAATATATAGATATATATATATATTAATATACTATATATATATATATATATATATATATATAGCTGTATAACAGCGTAGCAAGAGATGACACACATACATATCCATGACAGGGCTAACTTCAGGGCAGTCAACATAGGTTGAACAACATAATATCATTGCAACATAATATGATTGACACATGTCGGATTTTCTGAGATATTGATAAGGTTGTAAAACATTAGTATATGATTGTTTCATTTGTAAATACATAAAGTATAAAACATGGCGCAGTCAAACAGCTAGTTGGGTTACACTCAAAAAACTAAATTTCGCCATAAAAGAAAAAGAAACTTGGAAAACGTAGTGACGCACAAGGTAGCATAACCCAAAATGGCAATGGGAATAAGTGTAAAACTGCCACTAGATTTTGACCTACAAGGTCAAAATGCGTCAAGCGATTGTAAGTTAAAAAACCAGTTTCGAAGAATATTTACTAACAACAGGACAAGACCAGTTAGCAGATAAAATAGAACTGTCAATTTTGAGAAATATAATTGGAACCGCGTTTGCCAAAATTATGACCACATTTGCCATCCCAGAAGCCAAAACTAATAAGTACGACTTGATGAGGATCGAATTGTATCGTGAGTGTTCAGAAAGAAGGAGAGATATTTAAGTAGTTTCTTACTAATTGTAGACATTTGACTCGAACATGTAATTATAATAAAATTGATCCAGAACAAATAGCCGAAGATAAAGCTCTGAGAGACAAGATATTAATGGGCATCAGAAATAATCATAAATTAAACATTGAAAAATTTCTGGTGTATGAGCCGGGATCAAATCTGAGCCCGTCTGGCTGGGTAAGCCAGTACCAATACCAATCACTAAGTTATGGCTGCCTCACAAATCTATTACTTGTTTAGGCTTAACCTGTACTGCGAACTAGATATTTGTTATTTTAGTAATTTCTATTAATTATTGGGAATAATAAACTAATATATTAAAAAGAATTTAATTTCGTCAAAAGATCAGGTGAATGGGGCGATTATCGTAAAGCTCTGACTGAATATAATAAGGAACTATAAAGGGCAAAAAGGCGAAGGCATTGCGAGGAGATAGCACATACGACTTCATAAATGTCAAGGTATCATAAAGTTCTGTTAAAGGACTCTCTGATAAGTATTCCCTCGCTCCAAAACGACTCAGGTAAATATACCTACTCAAAATAGTGAAGACACCTCGAAAGAACTTTTCGTGGTGCATTTTTTGTGTTAGCACTTTCCTAGTCCGAAAAGAAAACTGATACCACTAGACACATTAATTACTATTAAACTGGGAATAAGCCACAATTAAAGATAAAAATACGTTTATTGACGTTTCAATTTCCACTTCGGAAATCGTTCTCAAAATACAAACAGTAAATAATTGCAAAAAAATTGTAAACATTGTAAATTAATAGTAATTAATTTACAATGCCACAAGAAAATAGCTTCAGAACAATACACTAGACACATGTCAGAGCACTGGAACGCAGACCATAATTGATAGTTTTAACGAAAACTGACGTGTGGCAAAAGAAGTGATAGATCAGGATAAAATTAAATGGGCAACAAACTCATTTGAGTCGTATAAATCACTTGGTCTAGACGCGATTTTTCCATTTCTTCAACAGAAGCGAAATAATCTTATGCACAAAAAATTATTTACTGCAGGCTAGCCTAGGACTACCAAAAGTATAGAGTATAGAGGGTGGCTTTTATACCTAAACCTGGCAAAGCTGGAAATAAGAAGGCTAAGTCCTTGAGGTCGATTAGTCTGATATTACTCGTACTGAAGACTAATTTTTTTACTTCAGAAAAATGCCTACTTTTCGCAGATGACCAAGTCGTTTTTGCACAAGACAGAGAGGATATAAAATTCAAGGAAGAATGCGAGCTATGGGGATTCAAGATAAATATGTGTAGGACCGAATACTTATGTATTGGATGTGAGGTTGAAAATTTGAACTAAAGTGTAGAAGAACAGACTATTAAGAGTTACAAGGCTTTTAAGTATTTATGGTGATGATGATGATACTTGTATGAAAGATATAGAAATGAAAATAGAACGGGGAAACAAGCCACGAAAGCATTCTATGGAGTGATATGGAACAACACTCTAACGAAAGAAAACAAAAAAATGATCTTTCAGAGCATAGTGATGATTATTACTCTATATGGAGCGGAAGTATGGCCAATGACAACATCAATACGAAATAAGATAAGAACAGTTGAACTGGGTTTTATGAGAAGATGTCTACAAATCACCAGAACGAATAGAATAAGAAAAGAAGAAATATAGAACACAATGGAAGTAGAATGCTCAATTACAAAAAAGTTGGAAATTAAAGCCTGCTGTGGTACGGGTATGTACAAAGAATTCCATAGCACTGATGGCCGACAAGAATATTGTTCTGGGACCCGCTCAGAAGATGGAGAGGAAGGCCTGCTACAAGACAGAAAACATACATGGGAAATTATATGATAGATAGAGACCTCAGAGAAGGCGACTGAAAAAATAGAGTGCCGTAGAGGACGAAAACGGCGACTTGATAATGGAAAAAAGTCAAAAAAGAAGAAAAATGTATTAGTATTCATGAACTTGCTATTTTTATGCATGATTTTATTTCCGGTAGTTTGGCTAACTACATTGTATTTGTGTGGACTATATCCTTTCCAAAACTAAACGAAACTATGCGTAGTAGACATTAAAGAACTGCATCTATAAAATAGGCTGTGAATACAACAATTTTTATGTGGGAGAAACCGTAAGACCACCAAGTGTCACGATAAACGAGCATAAACAATCATACATTAAAAACAGAGACTTTGACAGATCCTAGATATGCAAACATGTATGAGATAATGAGCAGAGTACATGTATGGGAAAATGGAAAGATGCATCAATAGTCTTGACAAAAACAGCAAAAAGAAAAAAATCAGAGAAGCAGCCCTTGCATTACTAAACGAAGAAAAATGGGTAGTAAAGCCATCAACAGACTGTAGAAGGCTCTGGTTCCATTCTCTTTCATCCTCCTTCATCAAACCTATCCATTTCTTACGGTATCTAGCCATTCTTCTCCACAATCGACTGACAAAGAGATTTCTGCATTCTTGCATTCTACAGTTTTTTTGAAAGTCTGTTTTCTTCCATCCCAAGTACATGGCCTGCCCATTGAAGACGCTGTAGGAAAACATACTGAGATAACGGTGGTTCTGTATATGTAATATATTTCTTAATTATGTGTGTTGTTTCTACTCTGATGTTTTTCTTACTACGTATTCCAGTGCTAAATTAAACTATGTTGGTGCCCATTACCGTGTTTTAATCCATGTGCTATTTGAAATAGGTCTGCCATCTCATATTGTACCTATCTGTAATTAAGCTACTGTGTCCGACATCGTCATTCGGATGAGTCTAAATAGTTTAGATAGTATTTAAATTCACTTAATATTTTGTATAAATGTGCCGCAGCTTATTAAGTCATATGCCAGTTTAAAGTTGATGAAAATATTATAGGCATATATTTTATATTCCCAGGCTTTGCTTATGACCTGCTTAACCGTAAATATTTGATCGATAGTTGATCTTTCCTGCCTAAATCCTGCCTGATATTCTCCGATGATCTTATCTGCAAGGGTTTGTAGTTTATGGTTGAGTATACTGATAATATTTTCTTCAATATCTTCAATACAGCAAGGAGATTCCCCTATAATTTTGGCAAAGGAGCTTATCGCGTTTTTATGGATTAGACAGATAATACTCTTATTTCACTCATTTATTTCAACTGTGAATCTTCTATTATTTAAAACTTCGTTGATTGTCTTTGAACTTCTTTTTGGTCATTTAGGGGACTCTGGGAAAATCGATTCCCTACACTAAAGACGCATCTTAAGATCTGTATATTTTCAAAAGTCGGTCTTTAATTATAACCCTATCTATTTGTTTCCAATAAAAATTTGTTATAATTATAATATACTAACTGTCGAGTCTCTTACTAGTATCTTTACAAGTTTTTGATGTTAACTGTTCCATTGCTTTCTCAAAGTCTTTAAGGTACACATATAGATCTTGGAATATATCTAGACATCTATGTGTCAGTACAATTACACCAAACAGAGCTTCAAATCCACTAAACTTCCAAGTTCAACTTCATTCAAATTCCAAGTTGATAAGTTCAATTGGCAGCTGATTAGGACGATTGGATTTGCCAACCTTTATTTGATTCTGTCTCTTCTGTCAAATTTGCAGCTATTTCTGGTTGACTATTATCATGGTTTTACATGGACGCCGTCTGTTGACGTCCGGAAGCCTGTAAACAGGACGTACTTTAGTCAGTTGGCTTATATTACGTCTTCCATTCACTCATTACGATGATTTCTTCTTCTTCTTGTTGTTCTTCTTCTGGGGCACTCCATTATTTTAGGTTTGCGATCACTACATCAAAATGTTTTTTATTCTGCGCCACTATTAGTAATTGTTGAACTTTCATGCCCGTCCAAATTCTGATACTGCGAAGCCATGACATGGCTCTTCTGCCTACTTCACTTCGGCCCTCTATCTTCCCTTCACTTCAATTATTATTAGTAGCAGGTTCTTTGCCATTTCTCGTTATGTGACCTAGGTACGAGGTCTTTCTTTTCTTAATCGTAGGTATAAGTTCTAACTCTCTATTTATATTGTTTAATACCGTTAGATTCGCAATGTGTTGTGTCCATGATATTCTGACTATTCTGCGATAAAGCCACATTTCAAAAGCTTCTAGCCCTCTTATGATATTTCGTTTTAATGTTCAGACTTCAACTCCAGTAGATGTATATCATATAAGAGATTTGATTGACTCTGAACTAGTCACGTAAAATTTTTTTATCCCAATTAACCCGATAAAGAAGTATATTTTTTTTGTATAATCAGTAATAAATAAAAATATCTGCATCAGGAGTGATACTTTGAACGCATTGTCCAAGAATTCGAGATACCTGTTGTACAAATAAGTTGTCCCGGAAGACGTAGATTTTCAAAGGTTCTTGAGCAGGGTAAGTTCAAACTTTTTAGCAAAACTTAAACACACACTTGAACATTAAATCCACCTTTTAATTCACTTTTAAAGTGAATTAAATTAGGTAACATTATATGTTATTGACAAAGGATAATTTAAATAGCATCGGGTGCAGTTAGTCTTACTCGAAAATGTACATGTTGCGGGGTCACGAAACGTCCGTTCCCTGTTCCGAACTCGCAAATATACAATCCAAGTTAGCGAGCGGTGCCAAGTGCCAAAGCCGTAGCTGAGCCAAACCAACGAACAAACCAAGGCAAAGTTCCTGAGTGGCGCCGTTGTTATGTCGTTGTCGCCACCGACGCTACTTTGCAAGCGCCAACTTCTATCTCTCCCTCTTTCTTTTCGTGTTTTTCTCTTTGTCATTGTTGTCATTATATGCACACCTGGCCTGTCGAGATCTGCTATGCAATAATCTGAAAATGAGTATGTTTATTTTTATAAAACATCTGTAGTTTTTCTGAAATATTGCTAAAAATAAGAAAATGCTGTACAGTGACATGTACTACTACACATTTTAACGTGTCTACCTACGTATATGATTCATTTTAAAAACGTTTTTACGTATTACTTATTGTTCTGAAGCTATTTTCTTGCGGCATTTTACGAACTGGAAATAGAAACGTTAAAACGTATTTTCAAGTGAAATTGTGGTTAGTTTTTACGAAAAGTAAATAAAATAAACTTTTTACGTATTTAAACAGGAAAACCCGATCTGATAGGTACCTACACAAAAAGTGATTTTTGAAATATTTTTGGTATACCTACTCATTTTTCCAATTAAGAAATATCATATAGCTAAAAATGAATGAAAAAAACAAGGCCCATTAAGATAACTTACCATGTCGGGATAGTATTATGACTATTTTTTTAGCTTTCCCTCATGATTTTCGTATTTTGATAAAGATTTCCAAAGTTGAACTTGAAAGATTACGTATTTTCAACTCAAATTATGGTTAACTCCCTTAAATATTGTGAATAATGTTACAATTAAATAATGCCCTAATTAAATAGCTTTCGAATAATAAAATGAATTTTATTGTGCATACGTACCCAGAATATGACAGACGTACATATAAAGACGAGAAGTATAGCTAAGCCTATCATCTCTAAAATTTTAGTTAACACTGACATCATGTCACCTAAATCTTCAAGTCCCCCAAACAAATAAGAGATTATCGCAGCACAAACTAGCCACTATTCACAACATATATCTCAAATAACATTGAGGCAATCAATCACTCCATTACAATAAAAACAATACACCTTATACACCTTTCTTTTCGGTACTTCCACAACACATCATTGCCAAAATTCAACAAAAAATACAGCTATTACGTCTTTACAAGATCAACAGAAATCTCCTAATCAAAACAGAATATAACCGCATCCCTGCTATAATTAAGAGGGAAATATCTTCCCTTCAGGCTCGCCAATGGGAAGATACGACCTCTAAACTAGACTACAGACATGGGCTAAATTCTGGAACAAACTCAAAGTCCTAATAAAACAAAAATCGTCTCAGATTTTTGGTGAGATCGTCATCTGTTGATCGACAATCAAATAATCAGCTCCCCGGAGCAAAAAGCTGAAGCATTCAAAAATTCACTTCACAACAATTTTCGGTACCCAGACAACCCAAACTTTGATCGCTTATTCAAACTCAACACCAAATTCATAGTAAAAACCACTCTCATGCACCAAATCCAGAACATGACCCGATCATGAACCCCATTACTGACAGAAACGGAGAGTTACTGCCAAATAGGCAAAAATTCCGGTCCTGACAATATCAGTAGAAGTTGCCTAAACAACTTCCAGGGAGTATCATCCCACTTCCAACAAAAACCATTAATGCATGTCTCAAAAATAGCTACTGTCCTACTCCATGGAAGGTAGCTAACACTATCGTGATACCCAAACCGGTTATAACTCAACAGATATAGCTGCAACGGTCAAGGTCACTTCATCGATATAGGGATGCCAAAAGTCGAATATATGCAAGCGCCCGAAGCGTAAACATCCATATATTTAGCATTGAACATAAATTATAGTGCGTTTGCTACGTTGTCGGATGACTTCGATAACATCGGATTCTGAGTGCACAAGATCGTGAAATTATTATACTCGGTTTTATTATGACTAATAACTAGACTTCGGCAAATATGCAAATAAAAATGTAGAAAATATGCGCATAAATATGCACGTGTTTACCCGAAAATATGCAAATATTTTACAAAATATGCATACAAATAAATAAAAAAATCGTAAAATAGTAACAATTTTATTAAAAAAAAAGTGTACGTAACTAAATATTTCCTACTATTCATTAAGATTTACATTTATTTTAAGTAACTACATCATTTTTAAGTATGAATAAATATTTAGAATTATGGTAACAATAAATGACCAAGTGGTGTTCAAAATTTTCTAACAAAACTTGTGGCTTCTGTCTGAGTACATATATTTATATATGGAAAAACTTCGTTCAACATCAACTGATGTAACGGGAGCATTTTTCAAACTAACCAAAACATTTGGTTCTAAATTAATTGTTTCCGAAATATTTCCAGCTAGAACACTGACTACTTCAGAAAGAATATGGTAACCTTTATTTTTTCCATAGTAGCTTCAAATTTTTTTAAAATATCTTTTCCAATATTACCTCTAATGTTCCGACAACATGACGCAAATTCTTTTATTAATGCTGTACTTTCGAACAATGACAGTTTTGGTGATTCTAACTGAGTAATTGTTTTTTGAACAAAACTAAAATTTGATTTTATAAATGAAAGTTCTTGTTGAAGCAAGTTACTCTGAAAAGTTTGTTTAGAATCCAAAAGAGATTGGGAACTTTCATCTGTTAACGTATCAATTATGTTCTTTATTTTAACAAAATGATCTGCATAAAAATTAGCTGCTTCTAACCATGTTCCCCATCGCGTTAAAATAGGTTGTGGTGGAAGAGGAATGTTAGGTAGCATTTCTTTATAAAGTTGAATTCTTATAGGAGATTTAAGAAATACTTTTTTGACACTGGATATCATGGTATTTACAAGAGGAAACTTTTTTCGTATTTCCTCTGCAACTCTGTTTAATCCATGCGCTACACAAGTAACATGTATTAAATCTGGGAAAAATATTTTTAAATTTTGTCCTGCTTTCACCATATAAGGAGCAGCATCCGATAAAATAAGCAGTAATTTATTAGAAGGAATAGTTGTCGGAAGAAAAAAAGTCGCTAATATTTCTTGTATAAAACGCGAAATTGTTAAAGCATTTGTTTTCTCAAGTTGCTTTCATGAAATAAGATGAGATTTTGGTAAGGTATCTTCTTTAAGAACACCAATCAATAAATGAGCAATATACTTTCCTGAGAAATCAGTGGTTTCGTCTACAGATATGTAAAAATAATTATCTGCAATTTCTTCCTTAATATTAATTAACACCGACGAGTATAGCCCGTTCACATTATTTCTTATTAGAGACCGATCACTTGGAACATTAAGTTTGCAATATTTTTTTAGAAACGAACTAAAATTTACATTTGCTAATTTTGAAAGCGGTATGTTTGCAGACACTAATGCGCGACACAAGTCTTCATTAAAAGTTTCTTGCTCATCTAATTTTTTTGAAGTAGATTGGAAACATTTAGCCATTGAAGTTTGATGTTTTCCTCCTATTTTTTCCTTTTTTTTGCAATGTGTGAAGCAGTTCTCACATGTTGGTCTATCTGAAATTTCTTCTCACATGCTATCTATAAATAAAAATAAAAACCTTTATTTTAACCCAACCTTTAAAATATAAAAATATACAAGGTGTTTTTGGTTAATCAAATAACTGGTTTGGAAAAAAAAACACTCGCTAAGTGTTTTAAATGCAGTATTAATCCACAAATTAGTTTTTGTTACTAACCATGAGTACATCATATAACTTATTTTAAAATTCAACAAAAGTTTTTTTTTTGTTAATTCAATTACAATAAAAATAATTGTGTTTTAGAATAGCTGACTTCATAAAAAAAAGTAAAGGTGAAAAATTTTTCTAAATACACACCATTGTATTGTACCATGGACAATTTTTTCTCACTAAAGGAAGCTATTTTTCATTTAAAAACAACCTACGAGTACTAAATTTCAAGTAAATACGTTTATTGGTTTTAAAGTTATTGTGGTTATTAACTAAAAGAATTTAATTTTTTTTAATTTTAACACCCTGTATCTCGAAAAGTAAATAAGTTTGACCCCTCATTAACTATATCGTTTTGATCAATTTTTCGAGAAGTATATACAGTCAAACGTTGTAAGTGTCATTTGGAAACACCCTGTATGTATGAAATATTAGATATTTAATAGAAAATATTAGATACTTACAATTTTGCCACAGACTGAACAGTAGATTTTTCCCATATCAATAGACAGCTCTTTATAAGGTTTAATCCAAGTTGAAGCACTGGTTGTTTTAGGCATTATAAAATCACAATCTTCCTTTTTGTTACGCACAACGAGTGTTTATGCTTTGAATATCAAAACAAAAATTATTTACAAATCTGAGCATCAAATTAGAAATGTTTAGGTACCTAATTCAATAAACTGGGAGATTTTGGAAAATCCCTAAATTAGGAACAAAACTATTAGCCGTTTACCTGCTGTTAAGATACAATAAATTGTAGATAGATTTGGGGATTAGATCATAAAATGCAAATGAGCGAACCCTTAGCGATTATCCAATAACTGAATGCCTCAGTGACCGAGACTTTCTAAGAATGTTGAGGGCTACTTAAATTGATCTTCTTTGAAATTGTAAATGTTTTGTACCTGTAGAGATTACGTACTTAGATCATTTCTTGATTAAAATGACTACAAAATTTTATACAAGAATTGAAATAAATTGGTATGTTTAAAAATTTTCAAATACAGTATAAAAATCTGAACTTTTATGCACTTTATGCAAACTTTTATACAAATATGCCAAAATATGAAATATTTGCATAAAATATGCACAATATGCAAAATATGCAATATGCATATTTGCCGAAGTCTACTAATAACTTAGCAAATAACATAATTTATCAATTACCTCAAACGTTTTAACTCTGATATTAGTGCTCTGATAATAAATATAATTATAAACTTATTACAGTAATTATGGAGTATTAATATTACAGTTCAATACTTCTAAAATAATATTCGATTAGGCAACACCGCATCATTCAACGTCTGTCGTGTCTGGTCGTGTCAAATCGTCACCGTTGCAGTTCAATCTTGGATCAATCTGTTTAGCTGTAAACCTCGAACCTCGACCTAATGTGGATTGTGGAATCCTGGAATCATACAGGCCAATATCCTTATTGAATACATCAGGGAAAGTCCTCGAGCTCGTCCTCAAAGAGAGACTCGACTCCTTTCTCGAAACCCATAACCCTATATTTTAATAAAAAAGATTAAAAATGTTGTTATTTACGCATTATTGAGAACAACAATGCAAAAGTACTACTTATACAGGGTGTTTTAAAAATGTATGTCATAAATTAAATAACGCATTCCGGGATCAAAAATAAATTGATTGAATCCAACTTACCTTAGTACGAAAGTGTACACAAAAAAAGTAACAGCCATTTGAAGTTACAAAATAAAAATTGTTCTTTTTGCATTATCTCCTAAACCACTTGACATTTTGTAATAAAAATGGACACGTTACTTTCTTGTTCTGACAGCATTTTTCATACAAAAGAAACAACAAAATCCAAGCACACAGAAAAAAATTTAGGAGGGTGTGCAGCACTAAATTCCTCCAAACTTTTGAGTATGTTCAAATGAAATGAATTTTGTGTCATCATTAGCTTAACACATTATTTTAAAAACCTTTTTGCTTCTTATCACTTTTTCGAAAAACTAGTTTTTCCTTGTTGGCCATAAAATTACAATTAGTTTCTACGGATGCAATAATTACAAACAGTTACATCAATAATAGTCAATAATTTGAAGCTATCATTTATTGTGTGAATAAGATTAATATTCAAAATTTTGATATTACAATGGCCTACACATTTCAGAAAATGGAAGATATGCATTTAACTTTGGGTAAGTTGGATCAGATTAAATTATGATTTGAATAAACTATCGGGAATATCGTAGGTGAATGTCAAGGAAACAGTGTAGCCGCAAGGCGTTATGCAGTAAAATACCCCAATCGAAATACACCCGATAGACGATTATTTCTGACCATTGATCGTTGTTTACGGGAAACGGGTACGTTCCAACCGCAAGTTCCTGGCAATAGTGGTCGTCCAATAATGGATGCAACTGATGAAGACATTTTAGAAATCATTGAATAAGTCACTAAAACAAGTACAAGGGTAATAGCTGCTCAACTAAATGTTCCCCACATAAGGGCTTGGAGGCGTTTGAAGGATCAGCTGCTTAAACCCAATCACTTAACAACAGTTCAAGAGTTATTGGTTGAAAATTATCCTAAATGGATTGGATTTTGCGATTGGTTGTTAATGGAAAACACTCGAAATGTTAATTTTATTAGTAATATTTTGTTTACCGACGAGGCTACCTTCAGTAGAAATGGAATAACAAACCATCATAACGAGCACATTTAGGCCGACGAAAATCCTCACACAAAAAAAGGACTCATCACCAAAGGACTTTAATCTTTGGGCAGGAATTGAGGATAACAATCTAATAGACCCAGTCTCGTCCCAATAATTTAAATGGTGATAATTGTTTGCAGTTCTTGAATATTACAATTCACATTCAGTGAATATTGCAATAAGGCAAAATATGTGGTTTCTACAAGATGGCGCTCCACCGCATTAGAGTAATGAAGTCCGAGAATATCTTTGCAGGATTGGAAGGGGTCATGACGCACTTCTGGCCACCCAGAAGTCCAGGTCTTAACCCCATGGACTTTTGCGGATTTATGAAAGAGAAAGTGTATTCTGTAACAATAGAGGAAGAACAACAATTGAGGGTTAAGGTTAAATTCCGAAAGTGGCTGCAGACTGCAGACCGCAAACCGCAGACTGCAGCGACAGTGTCGTCTGCGGTCAGACCTATTCCAAACAGAACTGCACTGCATCTACAAAACAGCGACAACAGCATTGCACAATGGGAAATTATAATAGTATAATATTAAAAGTCGTATAAGTAGGGTGTCAGACGCAATGAACAACGATGAATTAATGTTATATCTTTTGATAGAAGAAGAAAATGACGACCATCTTTTACTTTTGCATTATAAAAGAAAAGGAAGCCAACTAGGTTTCTATTTAAAAATAGACAATTTGAAGGAATTTGAACGTACTCAAAAGTTTGGAGGGATTTAAGGCTGCACACCGCCTTAAAATTTTTCTGTGCGCTTAGATTTTGTTGTTTCTTTTGTATGATAAATTATTTCAGAACAAGAAAGTATTGTGTCGATTTTTATTAGAAAATGTCAAGTAGTTTAGGAGATAATGCAAAAAACAATTTTTATGTTGTAACTTCAAAGGGCTGTAACTTTTTTTGTGTACACTTTTGTACTAAGGTAAGTTGGATTCAATCAATTTATTTTTGTCCCCGGAATGCGGTATTTAATTTATGACATACATTTTTAAAACACCCTGTATATTCATAAATACTTTCACTTTAAGATATTTTTAATTTTATTTTTAATTGGAGAAAATACGTTTCCTTTTATATATACATTGTTATGTCGGAGTTTTAACAAATTAATTCATAATCAATATTAAAACCAAAATAAGGAATGTTGTGTTTGAACGCTGAGTTTGAAAATCACACAATGACATTATTATTTTAAACTCACCTCCCTAAAAATGGGCAACTGTCTCACCACGAAACCCTTAAAAAGGCACCTGTCTCTAACTTCGTACAAAATACAAATCTCAGCTTTAAATCCTTAAAAAATATATTTGCATTATAAAGGCACACAGAGGGTCCTATTAAAACAGCACCAGAAAGTTCTTTCGACCTGATACAGGAACGAATTAAGTGATTTTCATAAAAAAAATGACAATAGTTATAAAATGGTAGATAAGATAATACTTTGAGGCACATTTGATTAAACTACAAAGCTTTTACAAAAAGTAAACAGCTTCTGCAGGGATGGGCGTGTAAGTGATTTTCCATTTCCGTTTTCGCCCCGTCAAAGTTATTTAATTTTATTCTCAAGTAGCATAGCTAGTAGGTGCGTTTATCGCATAGGTAATTTGTTTAATAGTGGTAGATCACTGCTATTTTTCCAAATTCTTTAACATCCTCATTTGGTTGAACTTACCGTCGTAAGTAAAATTCTATTTCAATATCGGTGGTCTTATTATGCCAACTTACTTTGTTGAATCCGACAATAGGTACAACCTATCTCCTCAGGTTAGTTTAGAATATTTTTCATTACAGCAGATGTTTTTATTTTAGATATCGAAGACGTAGTTGAATCCAATATTCTTTATTATTTCGTGATTATTATATGTATGAACAATAGACACAAGGAATGAAAACAACAGTAGACGCAGGGAGTGGACACAAACTACTTAGTACTAGCAAAATTAAGAATTAAAATAACATCGAAACATTTTCTACAGGAAATCACCGAGGAAAAATTCTATGTAGAATCACTGTGGAACGACTCTTAAAGAGAAATTTACAGAAGATACAGCTGAAACAAATAGACGACATCGAAGATATAAACATGAGCTGAAGAAAATAAAAAAGACATTGAAGAAGCAGCAACAGAAACTCTAAAAGTCATAATGAACAAAAGAAACAACAACAATATACCATGGTTCAGAAAATAAATAAAAGAGAAATGTAAAGAGAAATAAAAGGCCCTATAGAAGAATACGAAATGAAATAAAGCAGTTGGTAAGAAGATCAAAAAATTAACACTGGGAATAGTTTACAAAAAGGATGGAAAGCGACTTCTACAGTACACAAAAGCAAATATAAAGATTCATAAGAGACCAACTGAAAGAAAAGGCAGAATTTAAGGAATACAATAATATACCAGCAAACGAATGGGAAAGATACCTGACGGAACTGTTTAAAGGAAAGGAAAATACAATAACGTACCTAAACTAAGACAAGAAATAGAAATCAGTTTTCAGGAAGTAGAGATAGCCATAAATTCACTCAAAAATAGAAAGTCACCAAGACCAGAGGGAATAACCAACGAGGTTCTAAAACACGGAGGAGAAAGTATAACCCTAGAGATAACAAAACTGATACAAAAACTAATATGGCACTGTAAGATACCAGACACATGGAGAAACAGCATAATGATACCAATATTCAAGAAAGGAGATGAAGAAGACCCCAACAATTATAGAGGTATAAGTCTACTGAACACCGCACTTAAGCTTGCCACAAAAGTCCTAACCAACAAAATCAATAAGCTAACAAGTGTATCAGATGAACAACAAGGATTCAGATCTGGAAGATCCATCAAATACAATAAAACAGCATATAAATGTTTTATAAACCTGACAAAGGCTTTCGACAGTGGTGCACCCAGGTTTGGGGGTTTTGGGGGTAAAACCCCCCCTTCAGGACCCTATTCCGATACTGTTACTTAAAATGGTGGAGGTAGCATAAAAAAATGTCGGTGCCCAACCAAATCCCCCCAGAGGAAAATTCTAGGTGCGCTACTGGCTTTCGATCGCATACAAGTCGAAGACGTCTTACACCTACTGTATAAAACAAGCATACCATTCAATATTATACAAACCATCGAAAACATCTATTTCCATAATCGAATACAGGCAAAGGTAAATGGAAAACTAACACAGTGTGTACCAGTACAAAGCGGAGTCAGACAGGGTGACTCTTTAATATAATAATGGACGAAATAATACAAGCAGTACGTAAAGGTCATGGTTACAGAATGGAGAACAAAGAAATCCAAATATTATGTTATGCAGAGGACGCCGCATTAATCGCAGAGATAGAAGACGAGCTCCAAAGATTAACACACATCTTCAATACAACAGCCAAGAAATACAATATAATAATATCAGCAGAAAAAACCAAATGTATGACATCATCTAATTACCCAGTAAGATGTAAGATCGAAATTGATGGGAAAATAATAAAGCAGGAAGCAAGGTTTAGATATCTGGGAATAGATATAACTAGTTACGGAGATGTTAAAGAAGAAGTACGACAACAAATCTTAAAAGCAAGTAAGGCGGCGGGATCTCTTAATGACACAATCTGGAAGAACAAACACCTAAGATAAGACACAAAAACAAGAATGTATAAAGCAGCCATTAGACCTATATTAACATAGACAAGATCTGACACATCTAAAACGGAACGACTACTAGAAAACTGAGAGATGAAAATACTTCAACGAATATCGGAAAAAAGTCTGTGTGATAGGGAAAGAATCAAAAACATAAGAAGAGCATGCAATATAGAAGACATAAAGGGATAGGTGAGATAACGAATACGGGAGTGGAAGGAACATCTTAGTAGAATAGCAGAGGATAGAATAGTATGAATAGCACGAGACACGTCATCAAATGAACGAAGAAGTATTGGCAGGCCAAGAAAAAGATAATGCGATAATTTAAACAATTTGGAGGCTAATATTGAAGAAGAAACCAGCTTTAAAGCATACATATAAGAAGGAAGAAAAAGAAGATTATAACAATAGCTAGTTGTACAGTTGATGTCCAATTGTGAGCACTACAGCTGTTTCGGCTGATTGCAGAAACAGCTGTAGTGATAATAGTTAAAATAAATTTTGTGGAAGTTTGAAAATAAAGTTTTCAGTGTTTTATTGTTACATAAATTTAGTATGGTTATGTTATTGTTTGTCCCCACTGTCACATGAAATTTTATTTATATTGAAGTTTTTTACCAATTGTGTCACATTTTAGATATTATCGTTAATTTTTAATTAAAACTTTCTTGTCTGAAAAATATTTTATAGCTATTCTTAATAAGTGTCATTGGTAAATGTGATGATGGGGATGTTGAAATTTCATTTTTGAGAAGGTCATCTAAAGTAAATTATAAATTTTCCTAGCCATCGTACCAGATATCTCTAGTGCTTCTTTATCAGAAATTGTAGCCCTTTTTCCAACTACTTCTGAGCAGGGTACAAAGCTACAGAACTCATTATTGTATTTTTCAGTTTCATAGGAAAACTTCAATATGCATTAGGGGTTTGATTAAGTATCATAATATAGTTTTAAATAATGTAATAAATAATTTCTAAAACATTTATATGAGGTTGTCATTTTTCCAATTGTGTCTAAAGCTGTCCCATTCTCCATCTGAAAAAATCCATGTTCTTCCACGTTTTTAAAAAATTGTTTTTGATTTTTTTTACAAGTATAGGTTTAATATTAAAAGCATATATACACAGTGAAAGTTGGGTGAACAGTGTATTTTATGAATATTTTCTTTCTTTATTTGGTGAGGTATTTAGAGTGATACAACAGTTCAAATTTTTATGTCTGAAGGAGCCCCACTCTCCCCTATTATGTGTAATTTAAAGTTTTACTATAATTATATAAAGGTTTACAATAATATTTTAATAATATTTAATGTATTAACTTATTTTTTAACGCGAAAAATGTGTTGAACTTCCTGAAAAAAAATACTGGTGCTTAGAACGTTACCGGAAGGATTCATTTATTTGTGCCCATTTTGCCTCGCATTTTTTAATTCTCGTATTTGATATTTTTTATTGATTTGTGTTAAATATTGATAATTTTGAATACTGTTGAGTCCAATTCTGTTCTCTATAAATATCAAAATATAATAACAACCGAAATATTGAGTGTCTGACCAGCCACCTTACAAAGACTCAAGTGCTCCAAGCCCCTGTTAACAAAATGTGCCCTAAAAAGTAACAGAGAATATGAAGTAAAACAAGTAAGACAAAGAAAGTCGAAGCCTTCTCTCGAATAGAATTTTGATCGGTACCTGTGTGGTATCATGCTGTGTTCACAAATTCTAGAATAGATAGATTGTCAGTCTGGCGCCAGTCTTTTAATGGACCAATGGTCGTAGAATTAACCGAAAAAGCGTTTGGAATTTATATACTAATGTTATTTTTAGGCTTTCTTTCTTTTCCATTTTTATTTAATGGCATTTCGTACTAATCATTCACACCTTTGTAAGCAAAAGAATTGCTATTTAATAGA